>CM041776.1:134316728-134573225 GCA_023374045.1 Limonium bicolor | reverse complement strand
GGCAGTGGACAGCTGGAAAAAGACTCTCACTGACGAAGAGGTTAGTTTAAGTCATTTAAAAAAGGCTTTTAATTCCTTGTCAAAGAAACAGATGTTTGACATGCTTACTGAGACTGTTTTAAAATTAAAAACTCAGAAACTTGAGTATCAGGAAAGAATCAGTCTTTTAGAGGAAAAGGTAAAAAAACGAGATGATGTGCTCAGATCCAATAAAGTGTGAGGAAAATAAAGCTATCAAGTTTTTCAGCCCACTAAAATTGAGAGTCCTTTCACTTCCTAAGTGGGCTCGGGATGAGTTTGACTCACTGATTAGCCGTAATGAAAATTTGATAAAAGAAGTTGAGATACTAACTAATGACATTGTCAAGAAGAATCGTGAGCTAGAGTTACAAACATAGAATAATCCTACATGGTATACAGGTAAGATTAATCTGAGTAACTTATTAAGTAAGAACAACAAGGATATGAAGGTGTAACACCCCTACCATTAATACAATACTCACCGTCCAATCTCCTTACACATCAGATACACGCAGGGATATATTCTTACATACCTTGGGTGATACAATGCCGTTAGTCACCCACGTGACTAACCAGGCCACTACTTCTACTTACAGCATCGGTCTGATGGACCGGAATATCCGAGTACTACACACTTATCATACCTACTCCAATTACCGAATCAAATACTGCAACATCCCATTCATTACAATACTCCAAGTTCAATACCAACTCTACATACCGAGTTTACTAGGTTCCAAGTACAATTACAACATTCCTTCAATTTCGTACATACCTCATGAGCTTATACACTACCCATTCCTCACAAACTACTTACTTACTAAATACAAGGGTGTGTCACTTGGCACACCTCTACGTTCTACTTCTAGTTATCCATGTGTAACCACCGGTCTCTTTCCTTGACCACATCGACTTCAGTACCTGCACACTAAAAAATGTCCCCCGAAGGGGTCAGCCTTCGCCGAGCATGATGACCGCATACCCCGCGTACTAGTGAGGGTACGCCGACCACTTGGTCGTATACATGCGGTTTATTTCATACAACATACATGCATACATGCTCATATACACGATACAACAATGAACCTACGCAGGCATACATACATACATTTCATTACATACAAGGAATACGTATACCATCAAATACTTACTTACCTTGTTCTCAAGTACACATACGCAGTACATACACAATATACAATTATTGTTAGCTTCATTGGTCCACCCGGGTTAATCGGGTGGAGATTACTCTTTTACTCGTTACTTCATACACATACATACTCATACTCATACTTACGGATCCATACTTACTTACCTTACTCTTACTCAAGTTAAGTCGTCGGGACCTCCGGCCCTGGGGACTACACCGTCCCACCTCCGGGATTTACTTGACTCACTAATCCGGGATGCTACCCATTTAAGGGATTTGGGCCACGGACCAGTTTAAGAGTCAGGAATTGCAGCCAACCTCTTGTGACTCCGCATCCTCACGCGTGGCCGAAGCTATATCGGACTTGTACTCATTCCAATTTACTCACTTAAGTTAGGAGTTAGGTAGTTAGGAATTAGCACAAGTCAACATCCAAGCCACAATAATACAATACATTGCTCATTTATACATCCATACGAAATACAATACTATACACAAGTACACTACAAGATACAGATACACTTTATCTTCATCCACATTTTTCATGAATTATACAAACTAGTGTTCAAGACAATAAATATCAAGAACACATCAATCAAGCACAAGTAAGTGCAATATAGTCCGATTCATGCATTTATCTTATTTAGGTGATCAAATAAGCACACAAATCGGGGTAACCAGATTAGGATACAGGGCATGAAGAAATCATACCTTTCACCGTTGTACTTGTATCCCAACGTTCCTCCGGTGTTCACAAATCAAATCCTAAGATGTTCATACAATCGAGTGGTTAATCTAACTATTATTAACTCAACTTGATTACTCTTACGTTCCCCTACTCATACTTACTAAGTCTTTACATTTCTATACTTACATTTTATTTACTTACTTTTAATTACTTACATTGGTTTACTTACCTACATATGCATGTACGTATGTATAGGTGGGTATACATACATATAATATAATAATTCTAGTTACATTCATCTAGTTTTAGTTTCCTTTTTTTTTTTGTAAGTTATGGGTCGACCGACCCACCGACCGACCCAACCCTGGGTCGGTCCATTCCAGTAAGTTTCGTTCTCTGAATTTCTCCCGACCGACCCAGAACTATTCCGACCGACCCATACGTCCTGGGTCGGTCCATTGCCGAGAGTTTCGGGTCTGTTGTCCAAGTTCCGACCGACCCACCGACCGACCCACCTCTGGGTCGGTCGAAGTGCGAAACTTCGACAACAGAAAATTCGAGTCCGACCGACCCATGTCCGACCCACGGCTCCTGGGTCGGTCCATTCCCGAAAGGTTTTACTTGGTTCTTAAGCTCCGACCGACCCACGGTCCGACCCAGACTTGGGTCGGTCGGTAGCAGAATCTGCTACAGACCTTGTTTTTCAATTCCAATTTCACCCATTGTTCCTACACTTATTCCCACATGTTATAACACTTATTAAACTCATAATATACCTTAGTTCATCCACCAAAATCAATACTAAATCCTTCAACCCCTTTTACACAATTTCCTTACTTCCTCTCTACACCTACAACAGTTTTTCATTCTCTAATGCTACAGATTTTTCTACAACTCCTACCATTCAATATCCTCCACCAATGTTACTCTTAGCATCCCAAATACATTCCCAAGTCATTATTACCTACACCCAAGTCCAACACTCTTCTTACCAATTCTTGCACACTAATCTTTCCTATCTTCTCCAATACATTTCTATATACTTTGTTACAGATTTTTGCACTTCTCTCTCATGTCACAACTACCATTCCATAGCTACTAAACATCTCTAAATCCAAATACATATCTTGGTTTTCCCATTCACCAAGTCATCAATACATATACATATCCTATCAAGATTTTGCCATAGTTCCTCTACATTTCTTACTTATCCATACACACATTTTCTCACCAAGTTCATACCTATTCTAGCCACACCCTTACAAGGGTTCTACCAGCAATCAATACAATATGCATTCACCAATACTTCTTCAAATACCAATACTAATACTCATACCCAATCATTTGGCTCCAAGGCCTACAATTCACTTACTAATTTCACAAATACTCAAACTTACTCTCGAATACTCAAACTTCATAAACTTCAATACTAATACATTAGTTTGGTTTCTTTTATTCGTTTACATTCCATTACTCTAATGCACTATAATCTAACATGAGTGAGGAGCTCTTACCTTGAGCTTTTATTTCCTTCCATTGTTTTTCAATTCTCCTCTTCTTTCTCCATTGCCCAAATCGGCCATGTGGGGAATGGAGTTGCCAAACTCCATTCCCATCACCCAATGAACACAAGCAACTATATTAATATACTAACCCTTAATTTAATGCTAGTTCATTGAGATGTTTTAAACAAATTTCTAGGGTTTACCTTTTGAAGCTTTTAGGAGGGGTTTTAGCCCTTGGTTCAAGAAGGTGAATCCACCACCATTGCAAGGTTGATATTAAGCTCAAAAGAGAGAGAGAAAATGGAGTGTTACAATGGGGCAAAAATCGGTTGTGAAGAAGAATGAAGAGAGCATGAGTTTCTCATGTAGATTTTTACCTTGTTGGAAAGAGGAGACTCCAAGCTCCATAATGGTGTGCTTTTCTCTTCAAATGGGGAAAACCCATGGAGATGAAACTCATCCTTTTCGAATTTTGAAAAGAGGGAAATGTAGAGGAGAATGAGGGGAGTTCAAATATGTAATTTATTTTCGATTTGGAGCTTACATGGGGATGGAGCATGAGGAGGAAGATGAAGTTGCCATTGGAGGCTTGTGGAGCTCCATGAAATCGCCCAACCAGGGAGAGGAGGGAGAAATCGAGTGAGAGAGAGGAGGAAAGAGAGAGAGATGAGTGAATGTGAGAGTGATGTTAGAGGGAGGAAATAAAGTAATGTTTACTTTATTGCTTTTTTTGCTTTTGGCTCTCTTATTTAATTAGCTAGTTACATGTGTGTGTGTGAGGGGTTATTTAGCTAGTAAAAACCGGCCCCCATGAAGTATACCAGCTGGAGCGTTTTTCGTCTTTTACAGAAAACGCTCGTTATTTTACCCGGTTTAGGTACCGTTCACTAACCGGGCCCATTTTCCGGAATTCCCTTGTTTAATTATTTTTTTGACTATTAAGCTTCCATAAATGCTTAATAATCATTATTTAATGATTTATAATTTTTACGGGTCTGTTTGACCACTTAAAGTCACGTTTTCGGGTTTTCTCGAGAAACGTGTTCTAAAGCTCTATTCGCGTTTTAATTCATTATTTGGATCCGTTTCTTCGGGAGTTGTTCCCATACATTATTTAGGTCTTATTAAACCCTTAGAATCCATGTAATACGCTAATCGAGGTCTCGTACCTCCTATGGTTATTTAACGCTTATTTAGCGTTTTTCGCTTTTTAAGCGTTTCTTTATTTCTTTAGGATTTATTTTTCCTTACCAATATTAATTAGGTACCATTAGGCCCTTAAATACGTATTAGATTAATTTTAATCCTTATATTTAAGTTCGGGGTATTTCAATCTACCCCCCTTAAGAACTTTGTCCTCAAAGTTGTTCGAGGTTATGGGATTACTATACTTACTCATTCATACTTGTCTAATACTGCGGTCATACATTCTTCCTCCTTACTAATTCCTAATTCCATTACTCAAGGTTTCTCCTTTCCCTATCATACCAATGTACCATACTTACTCCTCCAATCCACATTACCATCAGCCGTCCGGTTCCTCTTACAAGATTCATACATACATATAGTGCAAAGCTATCCCCAAAGCAATGCAATACACATTACAATCCCGCAGGCACCCAGGTCGTCTCGACACAGGACTCCTCTATGTCCTGCTGCCCTTGGAATGATACAACATGCTACACTACTATACTCTCCGGTATAAGCTTCTAACAATTACTTACTCTCCAGTCTAAGAAAATTCTTTTACAACTACTAATTAGAAAGTCTTTCTAAAGCATACAACTCCAAGTTCCAATTTATATTCATTACTTCTATCCTAAGTGTGATTCTTGTGACCACTTGAGGGGAGCTTCGAGAATCATTCGACCCTGATGTGATCAGCACCAGTGTCGAACTATCTCTCCACCCCAATTTGTGTTCGGTTTCCCTTGATCTGATCAGGATCAAGTTCGACTTCCCACGTCAGTTTCAAACAAGCAATTAATTCAATTATTTTCATGTTTTATCTTTTTACTCTTCCTAGTCATTCATACATCTCCAAAGGATGGAATTCGATCCATCAATCATTCTGAATCTATTTCCCAAATGCTTTACTTCCCGGCTCAATACCTAAGTGTTCATCTCATCGACCTTCACTACTTCCATCCATCACTCTTCATTGTTTCAAATGTTCTAACTAGGAATTGCCATACTCGTAGAATTTAGTTGTTCTCAATTTTCTTCCAATAACTTACTTACAAATACACTACTCCTAGAATTCACTCCTCAATTACTCTCATTCCTTTCGTACTACTTCTTCAAGGGTTACAATACTTGTGGAGTTCCGTCCACTACTCATTACTCTTCTTTACTAATACCCTTACACTGGGTTACACGATGGGTATATTCGCCCTATGGTATTTGCATATCTAATGCTTATTTACCATAATCTCATTATGAGTGAATACGTATGTTTGTTTAACATTAGTACCAATCGTTAATTCGATTCTCATTTGCGTTATGCACATTATAGTTTATGTGTTTTATTTATAAAACTTCCATTAAGCGGTTTTCGCTCTACCCCCTTAAAAGGGATTACGCCCACGTAATCTACCATATGTTATTATTAAACATTGGTTTAATCAATTTGGGCAATCTGAAGCGTTTAGCTTCACTATGGTACACTATACAATATGCTCTGGTCAAAGGGTCTTAACCATACCAATGGTTTAGTCTTTGCACCAAGAATTCCTCTATGAGTTTATTTAACTCACAAACAATTTGGTTCTAGCCTATTAGGCTTCAAGGCGTTAATAGCCCTTCTACTATACTTACTAGGCATATTATCTTGGGTTACTAGCTAGGGCCCACTACTGCTCTGCTGCGACCCTGATAACTTGGGTTACTCACCCTTCGTGTTATCCTTACTGTGCTATACATCACCTTTTATCCGTCTGTTATGGAAGTAAGGTCTACTAAACAATTGCGGTATTCTTTTACCGTGTTTGAACTCAATGAGTATAGTTAACCAGCTCTCTGGTGATCTATTATGTATACTATTCGTGCTTTCACGATTGTTTGATAAGCTCCTCCGATCTACTGTCGGGTGAGGTTAAGTCACTACTTAGTTGTAGTGCTTCCTTTGATGTCAATAGTTTCTGAATCCTACAAATTCTTCTGGTTCAGTACAAGTGTCTTTACTTGTATGACCTTGCATTTTTATGCGTCGGTCCTAGTGACTTTCTTTAGTCTCTTTTCACCCTTTTATTCCAATGGAATTCACACCTTGTGATTGTTAGTGGGTTTACACTCTTCGTGCTTCTTTGGCCTTAGGCCGCACGGTTTGTTGCTAAGCTTGCTTAACTGGCTTATGCCATGTTTGTTGGTGAAAAGGAAGGGTTTACTACGGTTTACATTCTCCATATCCTTAGCTACCCCATTAGATCATTAACTGCACAAGTGCAATACCAAAACACTCAGTCATACAGAGTGCAGAGGCGTAAACGCTTGACAGTAAGTCACTTATGTGATGGGAAAGGATATTTCTACTTGTTTTCTCATACTTATACTCCGCGTTATTATCTACTACTTCCTCGTAGCGGTCGCTTGTTGCGCACCGTGCTCTTACTCATTGTACATCATTGTTCCTACTGTTTCCGTTACTGCGGTAGTTTTCTCTTTACTCATTGCCATTGTCATTGGCACCATTTCCTTATGGTGTAAGTACACTAGGAGTTTCCTAGTTCATATGTATGATGATTGTTGTTGCATACCGTAATGGTATTATCTTCCCATTGTGGAGATGCCTTATCTCAACTCGGGTTTCATGTGTAGGTTAGCTTACCTCACATTATTTGCTCATTTACGATACCATTTTACCAAGTGTCTTGGCTGACAAAGGGTGAAGTAATTTATCGAGTTACAGCTCTCTTGAGCGTTGGTCATTCGTGTGCGCATTGCACTCATATTGATTGTTTTGACAATGATTGTCCTCTCTAAGCTGAGCATTGGTTACAGGCTCTAGCTGTGCAGTTTTATCCTTGTATGTACGTCACCGGGACATCCCAAGAAACTTCCAGGGTTTTCTGGTCCCGTTCTCCAACTGAAGGGTATTTTATCGCTGACAAGTGAAGGTTCTTGTTGAGGGGTATGCTTCCACTCATAAGTCTCGTGACGAGGTTTACCATGTTGGTGTTTATACAGTGGTTCACACATGCTTAGGTGCATATGGAGTATACTTACTCCTTCGAGTCTTTATGCTCTTTAAGCGTTATGCTTTTACAGTCCACAACCTCTTGTAGGCGTAGTGGTTTGGAAAATCTCATTTTCTTATTCGATTGTCTTTTGGCAATATCTATATGCGTAGGATTTTCTGTTATAATAGATGGAAGCCTTTCTAAGGGTTCACATCTTCACCATATTGGTGGTCTTTAGCTAACGAGGGGTACCTTCCCTTGGGTTTCTCGTAGTGTCCAAGTGTGGACTAGGCCAATGTTGGCATTATCATGATTCTTATGCCTCTGTGCTACCATTGCTACAGAAGGCGTGAAGGAAATTAAAAGCTTGTCAACTGTATACTAGACTGATGCTCTAGTGACAGTGACATTGAGTTGGCCATTACTCCAAGCCACTCAGGATGTTGGGTTTGAACTGATGGTCCAGTTGTTGATTTCTTGTCGTATGAGACAATATCTCTTGCAAGTCTTGTTATCAAATTGTGTGGGTTATGCAACGTTAAGGTTTACCTAACATAGTTGTTTGATGGCTTTTAAGCCGTATTGCTGCGAGCTATGCTCTTTGCAAGCTGCTTCTTCACATTTCCACTTCTTCTATACCCCATAGGTTGGGGGTATTACTGGGCTCCATGGTAAGTCGTGACATCACGCTTCCGTTCATAGGAGGTCCTTTAGGCATTTTGGTGTTAATTATGGCCTTCTAGTAATTTAGGGCATTTCCTGTTAAGTGAAATCCCTTCGGTGTCTTAACCGAGTGTATGTTCTAGCTTCTGTGCTTTTATCACGTCGTTGTTGTTCAACTGTCGTTATCTCAGACACCCTTCATGGATTGCTCCTGGGTGTTGGTAGTTATGCCGTTACATCCGGCTAATGTTTATAACATGTGTTGTCCTCTATACCGTCTTATGGTATTGTATTAAGCTATTTCCCTTAGGTTTATAATGTCTCCCGTCGTTGGGTAGACCGTTTATCCTTGTTCCTAGCGCTTGCGACTAGGTTTAATATTCCCTTCAATGATGGGTTTTACTTTATGGTAATCTGGTGATTGCTCTCGGGAGTCCTGTCCCGTTTGTCGAGCATTGTGGTGTTCACGTTTAGGCAGTTGCCTTACTGTGTCAGGCTGGGTATACTCCAGCTGTCATATATTAGCTTGATGTTTCTGGGACATATCCAATGTCTATACTTGCTAGTCTGTGCTCTTTGCACTTTCCAGTTCTTATTCCTCATCTTCAGATGGGTTCTCTGAGTTCCTTTATACTTGATCGTCTGAGGTGTCTAGCTGTTTTGGTTTGAACTTACTGATGGTCCGTAGAACGGGTTGACTACTTCCCGTGTTTCGCGCACTACATGTGTACATACGTGGGGTACCATACTGATACGTTACCACTTACCCGACTACGTGTCAGGCCCGCAAGCTCCTTCGGAGTGCGGTTGTCCCACATCCCATAATTGGGTACACTCGTAGTGTTCGTCACACGCCTAGGTGAAGTATTCTATTGTCAACTCCTCTTGTATCATTGTATGATACTCACCGTAATTTGTTGGTTTTGCTTAAAAGTCCAAGGTTTTAAAAGAAAGTCGTGGTTTTGAAAGCAGAATTTGGGTTTTAAAAACAATGGTTCGGTGTTAAAATAAGTCTCTCATGGCATAGCCATGTTCGAGGTCTTGACCAAGTCTAGCTTCCCGCTGACTGGTATGTACTAAATACAGTGGTCGAGCCGTTAGGCCTTCCCAAGGTTCCATACGTCCGGTTGTTAGGATGTGTGGTCCTGTAGTCGCTTCTTGCAGCCACGGTACATTAATATGTACCTGTGGTGTGTTAGAGTTCCTTTACATATTTCTGTTCTTACTGCACTTGCCGTGGCAAGTGCGTGGTACTGGTGGTTTTTGGGTAATCCTATACCGATCACGGTATGGTTTCCATTAGTATTTGATAGTCCTGTCGACCCTTCCCTTGATCTCAGTGATCTATAGTTGGTATACTCGATCCTTTAGGTAGGTTCTCAATGATCTTGACGTGATTGTTGATAATCGGGATGTTTCTCCAATCCTTGGAGACTCCCATTCTATTTGGCTTAATGTCGTCCCTTGTGGCTCGTTCCCACACATTTATGGTGTTTACTGAGCCTACCTTGTTTAGGCACTACTCCTGTAGTCCTGTCGGATTATATCCTTGGATGTTCTTGTAGCTGTGTAAGCTATGCTGGCCAGGTATTGTAACCTCATTGGCGTTGTGGTTTTTGGAGTTAATCGTTCCTGACTATGTCCTTAGTCAGCTGGCATACCGTTGGTGGTATTATTCAAGTATTACTATCCCGTAGACTTGTGTCTCGGGTTCTGTCATTACTCCTTTTTCCATTTCATTGCATGGTTAGTGCTTCCTTCCTACTGCTGGTTGTCTAGCTGGGTTTCGCGACTGCTAAGCACGTCGCCCCAAGCTGTTGTAAGTTGCAGCCTCCCCGTGGTTGGAGTGCTCGTCCTACCGCTATTAAGTGCGGGTGTTGTGGTTCAACCGGGATCCATCTCCGGGACTTCCAGTTATTGGAATCTACTACGTGTCGGTTCTTGTTTACTGTGTGATTGCTTCACGACTGCCAGATCGGGTTTTCCCGAGTATGAGAGGACTTTCCTTCTCTCTGGCGTCCTTTCCCAAGTTATACAATGGGGTTTGCGGCGGGCGGGACTGGTATTGTAGGTATCCGGTACTCACCGGGGTTCCTAACTAGCATATCTCTAATGCTAACACTCAGCCCTTAGCCCTAAGCTTCTAATTCCTAACTCGGTATTCCTAAACTCGGTATTTCCAGTCATCAGAGCGATACTTCGCTCTGATACCACTTTTTGTAACACCCCTACCATTAATACAATACTTACCGTCCAATCTCCTTAATCAGATACACGCAGCGGATATATTCTTACATACATTGGGTGATACAATGCCGTTAGTCACCCACGTGACTAACAAGGCACTACTTCTACTTACACAGCATCGGTCTGATGGACCGGAATATCCGAGTACTACACACTTATCATACCTACTCCAATTACCGAATCAAATACCACAACATCCCATTCATTACAATACTCCAAGTTCAATACCATACAATCTACATACCGAGTTTACTAGGTTCCAAGTACAATTACAACACTTCCTTCAATTTCGTACATACTCCTCATGAGCTTATACACTACCCATTCCTCACAACTACTTACTTACTAAATACAAGGGTGTGTCACTTGGCACACCTCTACGTTCTACTTCTAGTTATCCATGTGTAGCCACCGGTCTCTTTCCTTGACCACATCGGCTTCAGTACCTGCACACTAAAAAATGTCCCCCGAAGGGGTCAGCTTTCGCCGAGCATGATAACCGCATACCCCGCGTACTAGTGAGGGTACGCCGACCACTTGGTCGTATACATGCGGTTCATTTTCATACAACATACATGCTTACATGCTCTTATACACGATACAACATGAACTTACGCAGACATACATACATACATTTCATTACATACAAGGAATACATATACCATCAAATACTTACTTACCTTGTTCTCAAGTACACATACGCAGTACATACACAATATACAATTCTGGTTAGCTTCATTGGTCCACCCGGGTTAATCGGGTGGAGATTACTCTTTTACTCACTCGTTACTTCATACACATACATACTCATACTCATACTTACGGATCCATACTTACTTACTCTTACTCTTACTCAAGTTAAGTCGTCGGGACCTCCGGCCCTGGGGACTACACCGTCCCACCTCCGGGATTTACTTGGTTCACTAATCCGGATGCTACCCATTAAGGGATTTGGGCCGTGGACCAGCTTACGAACCAGGAATCGGATCCAACCTCTTGTGTCCCTCATCCTCACGCGTGGCCGAAGCTATATCGGACTTGTACTCATTCCAATTTACTCACTTAAGTTAGGAGTTAGCTAGTTAGGAATTAGCACAAGTCAACATTCAAGCCACATATATACAACTCATATACACTCCATACAAATACATGCAATACAAGTACACTACAAATACAATACACATCATCATCATCCATATTTCATGAATTATACAAACTATTGTTCAAGACAATATCAAGAACAATGTAAACAAGCACAAGTAAGTGCAATATAGTCCGATTCATGCATTTATCTTATTAGGTGATCAAATAAGCACACAAATCGGGGTAACCAGATTAGGATACAGGGCATGAAGAAATCATACCTTTCACCGTTGTACTTGTATCCCAATGTTCCTCCGGTGTTCACAAATCAAATCCTATGATATACATACAATCGAATAATTAATCTAACTATCATTAATTTAATTCGATTATCCTTACGCTCCCTAACTCATACTTACTAAGTCTTTACATTCCTATACCTACATTTTATTTACTTACTTTTATCTACTTACAATGGTTTACTTGCTTACATATACATGTACATATGTATAGGTGGGTATACATACATATATATATATATATATATATATACTAGTTACATTCATTTAGTTTTAGTTTTTTTTTTTTTTGTAAGTTATGGGTCGACCGACCCACCGACCGACCCAACCCTGGGTCGGTCCATTCCAGTAAGTTTCGTTCTCTGAAATTTCTCCCGACCGACCCAGAACTATTCCGACCGACCCATACGCTCTGGGTCGGTCCATTGCCGAGAGTTTCGGGTCTGTTGTCCAAGCTCCGACCGACCCACCGACCGACCCACCTCTGGGTCGGTCGAAGTGCGAAACTTCGACAACAGAAAATTCGAGTCCGACCGACCCACGTCCGACCCACGGCTCCTGGGTCGGTCCATTCCCGAAAGGTTTATACTCGTTTCTTAAGCTCCGACCGACCCACGGTCCGACCCCTCTGGGTCGGTCGGTAGCAGAACTCTGCTACAGACTTTGTTTTCAATTCTTTCTTACCCATTCCTTCCCCAATCTTCCTACATGTAATCCCACATGATATAATGCCATTTAGGCTTCCTAAAACCTTATTTCATCCACCAAATCCATTACTAAATCCATGAGACAATTTACACAATTTCCTCACTTCCTTTCAACACCTACAACAGTTTTTCATTCTCTAATGCTACAGATTTTTCTACAACTCCTACCATTCAATATTTCCTCCACCAATGTTACTCCTAGCATCCCAAATACATTTCCAAGTCATTACATTACCTACACCCAAGTCCAACACTCTTCTTACCAATTCTTGCACACTAATCTTTCCTATCTTCTCCAATACATTTCTATATACTTTGTTACAGATTTTGCACTTCTCATCCCTCATGTCACAACTACCATTCCATAGCTACTAAACATCTCTACTAATCCAAATACATATCTTGGTTTTCCCATTCACCAAGTCATCAATACATATACATATCCTATCAAGATTTTGCCATAGTTCCTCTACATTTCTTACTTATCCATACACACATTTTCTCACCAAGTTCATACCTATTCTAGCCACACCCTTACAAGGGTTCTACCAGCAATCAATACAATATGCATTCACCAATACTTCTTCAAATACCAATACTAATACTCATACCCAATCATTTGGCTCCAAGGCCTACAATTCACTTACTAATTTCACAAATACTCAAACTTACTCTCAAATACTCAAAACTTCATAAACTTCAATACTAATACATTAGTTTGGTTTCTTTTATTCGTTTACCCATTCCATTACTCTAATGCACCAAAATTAACATTAGTAAAGAGCTCTTACCTTCAGCTCTTAATTCCTTCTTTCTTCTTCATTCTCCTCTCTTCTTCTCTCTTTCTTGCCCAAACCGGCCATATGGGGAATGGAGTTACCAAACTCCATTCCCACCACCCAAAGCACATAAAACAAGTGCAATTAAACTACTAATCCTTAAATTAATGCTAATTCATTTAAAGTGTTAAAACACAATTCCTAGGGTTTACCTTTTGGAGCTTTTAAGAGGGGTTTTAGCCCTTGGTTCAACAAGGTGAATCCACCACCATTGCAAGGTTGATATTAAGCTCAAAAGAGAGAGAGAAAATGGAGTGTTACAATGGGGCAAAAATCGGTTGTGAAGAAGAATGAAGAGAACATGAGTTTCTCATGTAGATTTTTACCTTGTTGGAAAGAGGAGACTCCAAGCTCCATAATGGTGTGCTTTTCTCTTCAAATGGGGAAAACCCATGGAGATGAAACTCATCCTTTTCGAATTTTGAAAAGAGGGAAATGTAGAGGAGAATGAGGGGAGTTCAAATATGTAATTTATTTTCGATTTGGAGCTTACATGGGGATGGAGCATGAGGAGGAAGATGAAGTTGCCATTGGAGGCTTGTGGAGCTCCATGAAATCGCCCAACCAGGAGAAGGAGGGAGAAATCGGTGAGAGAGAGGAAAGAGAGAGATGAGTGAATGTGAGAGTGAGGTGAGAGGGAGGGAAATAAAGTAATGTTTACTTTATTGCTTTTTGCTTTTGGCTCTCTTATTTAATTAGCTAGTTACATGTGTGTGTGTGAGGGGTTATTTAGCTAGTAAAAACCGGCCCCCATGAAGTATACTAGCTGGAGCGTTTTTCGTCTTTTACAGAAAACGCTCGTTATTTTACCCGGTTTAGGTACCGTTCACTAACCGGGCCCATTTTCCGGAATTCCCTTGTTTAATTATTTTTATTGACTATTAAGCTTCCATAAATGCTTAATAATCATTATTTAATGATTTATAATTTTTACGGGTCTGTTTGACCACTTAAAGTCACGTTTTCGGGTTTTCTCGAGAAACGTGCTCTAAAGCTCTATTAGCGTTTTAATTCATTATTTGGATCCGTTTTCTTCGGGAGTTGTTCCCATACATTATTTAGGTCTTATTAAACCCTTAGAATCCATGTAATACGCTAATCGAGGTCTCGTACCTCCTATGGTTATTTAACGCTTATTTAGCGTTTTTCGCTTTTTAAGCGTTTCTTTATTTCTTTAGGATTTATTTTTCCTTACCAATATTAATTAGGTACCATTAGGCCCTTAAATACGTATTAGATTAATTTTAATCCTTATATTTAAGTTCGGGGTATTTCAATCTACCCCCCTTAAGAACTTTGTCCTCAAAGTTGTTCGAGGTTATGGGATTACTATACTTACTCATTCATACTTGTCTAATACCGCGGTCATACATTCTTCCTCCTTACTAATTCCTAATTCCATTACTCAAGGTTTCTCCTTTCCCTATCATACCAATGTACCATACTTACTCCAATCCACATTACCATCAGCCGTCCGGTTCCTCTTACAAGATTCATACATACATATAGTGCAAAGCTATCCCCAAAGCAATGCAATACACATTACAATCCCGCAGGCACCCAGGTCGTCTCGACACAGGACTCCTCTATGTCCTGCTGCCCTTGGAATGATACAACATGCTACACTACTATACTCTCCGGTATAAGCTTCTAACAATTACTTACTCTCCAGTCTAAGAAAGTTCTTTTACAACTACTAGTTAGAAAGTCTTTCTAAAGCATACAACTCCAAGTTCCAATTTATATTCATTACTTCTATCCTAAGTGTGATTCTTGTGACCACTTGAGGGGAGCTTCGAGAATCATTCGACCCTGATGTGATCAGCACCAGTGTCGAACTATCTCTCCACCCCAATTTGTGTTCGGTTTCCCTTGATCTGATCAGGATCAAGTTCGACTTCCCACGTCAGTTTCAAACAAGCAATTAATTCAATTATTTTCATGTTTTATCTTTTTACTCTTCCTAGTCATTCATACATCTCCAAAGGATGGAATTCGATCCATCAATCATTCTGAATCTATTTCCCAAATGCTTTACTTCCCGGCTCAATACCTAAGTGTTCATCTCATCGACCTTCACTACTTCCATCCATCACTCTTCATTGTTTCAAATGTTCTAACTAGGAATTGCCATACTCGTAGAATTTAGTTGTTCTCAATTTTCTTCCAATAACTTACTTACAAATACACTACTCCTAGAATTCACTCCTCAATTACTCTCATTCCTTTCGTACTACTTCTTCAAGGGTTACAATACTTGTGGAGTTCCGTCCACTACTCATTACTCTTCTTTACTAATACCCTTACACTGGGTTACACGATGGGTATATTCGCCCTATGGTATTTGCATATCTAATGCTTATTTACCATAATCTCATTATGAGTGAATACGTATGTTTGTTTAACATTAGTACCAATCGTTAATTCGATTCTCATTTGCGTTATGCACATTATAGTTTATGTGTTTTATTTATAAAACTTCCATTAAGCGGTTTTCGCTCTACCCCCCTTAAAAGGGATTACGCCCACGTAATCTATCATATGTTATTATTATTAAACCTTGGTTTAATCAATTTGGGCTATCTGAAGCGTTTAGCTTCACTACGGTACACTATACAATATGCTCTGGTCAAAGGGTCCTAACCATACCAATGGTTTAGTCTTTGCACCAAGAATTCCTCTATGAGTTTATTTAACTCACAAACAATTTGGTTCTAGCCTATTAGGCTTCAAGGCATTAGTAGCCCTTCTACTATACTTACTAGGTATATTATCTCCTAGCTAGGGCCCACTAGCTTCTGCTGCGACCCTGATAACTTGGGTTACTCACCCTTCGTGTTATCCTTACTGTGCTATACATCACCTTTTATCCGTCTGTTATGGAAGTAAGGTCTACTAAACAATTGCGGTATTCTTTTACCGTGTTTGAACTCAATGAGTATAGATTTTAACCAGCTCTCTGGTGATCTATTATGTATACTATTCGTGCTTTCACGATTGTTTGATAAGCTCCTCCGATCTACTGTCGGGTGAGGTTAAGTCACTACTTAGTTGTAGTGCTTCCTTTGATGTCAATAGTTTCTGAATCCTACAATTCTTCTGGTTCAGTACAAGTGTCTTTACTTGTATGACCTTGCATTTTTATGCGTCGGTCCTAGTGACTTTCTTTAGTCTCTTTCACCCTTTTATTCCAATGGAATTCACACTTGTGATTGTTAGTGGGTTTACACTCTTCGTGCTTCTTTGGCCTTAGGCCGCACGGTTTGTTGCTAAGCTAGCTTAACTTGGCTTATGCCATGTTGTTGGTGAAAAGGAGGGTTACTACGGTTTACATTCTCCATATCCTCCTACCCATTAGATCATTAACTGTACAAGTGCAATACCAAAACACTCAGTCATACAGAGTGCAGAGGCGTAAACGCTTGACAGTAAGTCACTTATGTGATGGAAAGGATATTTCTACTTGTTTCTCATACTTATACTCCGTTATTATCTACTACTTCCTCGTAGCGGTCGCTTGTTGCGCACCGTGCTCTTACTCATTGTACATCATTGTTCTACTGTTTCCGTTACTGCGGTAGTTTTCTCTTTACTCATTGCCATTGTCATTGGCACCATTTCCTTATGGTGTAAGTACACTAGGAGTTTCCTAGTTCATATGTATGATGATTGTTGTTGCATACCGTAATGGTATTATCTTCCCATTGTGGAGATGCCTTATCTCAACTCGGGTTTCATGTGTAGGTTAGCTTACCTCACATTATTTGCTCATTTACGATACCATTTTACCAAGTGTCTTGGCTGACAAAGGGTGAAGTAATTTATCGGGTTACGAGCTCTCTTGAGCGTTGTCATTGTGTGCATGTGCACTCATATTGATTGTTTTGACAATGATTGTCCTCTCTAAGCTGAGCATTGGTTACAGGCTCTAGCTGTGCAGTTTTATCCTTGTATGTACGTCACCGGGACATCCCAAGAAACTTCCAGGGTTTTCTGGTCCCGTTCTCCAACTGAAGGGTATTTTATCGCTGACAAGTGAAGGTTCTTGTTGAGGGGTATGCTTCCACTCATAAGTCTCGTGACGAGGTTTACCATGTTGGTGTTTATACAGTGGTTCACACATGCTTAGGTGCATATGGAGTATACTTACTCCTTCGAGTCTTATGCTCTTTAAGCGTTATGCTTTTACAGTCCACAACCTCTTGTAGGCGTAGTGGTTTGGAAAATCTCATTTTCTTATTCGATTGTCTTTTGGCAATATCTATATGCGTAGGATTTTCTGTTATAATAGATGGAAGCCTTTCTAAGGGTTCACATCTTCACCATATTGGTGGTCTTTAGCTAACGAGGGGTACCTTCCCTTGGGTTTCTCGTAGTGTCCAAGTGTGGACTAGGCCAATGTTGGCATTATCATGATTCTTATGCCTCTGTGCTACCATTGCTACAGAAGGCGTGAAGGAAATTAAAAGCTTGTCAACTGTATACTAGACTGATGCTCTAGTGACAGTGACATTGAGTTGGCCATTACTCCAAGCCACTCAGGATGTTGGGTTTGAACTGATGGTCCAGTTGTTGATTTCTTGTCGTATGAGACAATATCTCTTGCAAGTCTTGTTATCAAATTGTGTGGGTTATGCAACGTTAAGGTTTACCTAACATAGTTGTTTGATGGCTTTTAAGCCGTATTGCTGCGAGCTATGCTCTTTGCAAGCTGCTTCTTCACATTTCCACTTCTTCTATACCCCATAGGTTGGGGGTATTACTGGGCTCCATGGTAAGTCGTGACATCACGCTTCCGTTCATAGGAGGTCCTTTAGGCATTTTGGTGTTAATTATGGCCTTCTAGTAATTTAGGGCATTTCCTGTTAAGTGAAATCCCTTCGGTGTCTTAACCGAGTGTATGTTCTAGCTTCTGTGCTTTTATCACGTCGTTGTTGTTCAACTGTCGTTATCTCAGACACCCTTCATGGATTGCTCCTGGGTGTTGGTAATTATGCCGTTACATCCGGCTAATGTTTATAACATGTGTTGTCCTCTATACCGTCTTATGGTATTGTATTAAGCTATTTCCCTTAGGTTTATAATGTCTCCCGTCGTTGGGTAGACCGTTTATCCTTGTTCCTAGCGCTTGCGACTAGGTTTAATATTCCCTTCAATGATGGGTTTTACTTTATGGTAATCTGGTGATTGCTCTCGGGAGTCCTGTCCCGTTTGTCGAGCATTGTGGTGTTCACGTTTAGGCAGTTGCCTTACTGTGTCAGGCTGGGTATACTCCAGCTGTCATATATTAGCTTGATGTTTCTGGGACATATCCAATGTCTATACTTGCTAGTCTGTGCTCTTTGCACTTTCCAGTTCTTATTCCTCATCTTCAGATGGGTTCTCTGAGTTCCTTTATACTTGATCGTCTGAGGTGTCTAGCTGTTTGGTTTGAACTTACTGATGGTCCGTAGAACGGGTTGACTACTTCCCGTGTTTCGCGCACTACATGTGTACATACGTGGGGTACCATACTGATACGTTACCACTTACCCGACTACGTGTCAGGCCCGCAAGCTCCTTCGGAGTGCGGTTGTCCCACATCCCATAATTGGGTACACTCGTAGTGTTCGTCACACGCCTAGGTGAAGTATTCTATTGTCAACTCCTCTTGTATCATGTATGATACTCACCGTAATTTGTTGGTTTTGCTTACAAGTCCAAGGTTTTAAAAGAAAGTCGTGGTTTTGGAAGCAGAATTTGGGTTTTAAAAACAATGGTTCGGTGTTAAAATAAGTCTCTCATGGCATAGCCATGTTCGAGGTCTTGACCAAGTCTAGCTTCCCGCTGACTGGTATGTACTAATACAGTGGTCGAGCCGTTAGGCCTTCCCAAGGTTCCATACGTCCGGTTGTTAGGACGTGTGGTCCTGTAGTCGCTTCTTGCAGCCACGGTACATTAATATGTACCTGTGTGTGTTAGAGTTCCTTTACATATTTCTATCTTACTGCACTTGCCGTGGCAAGTGCGTGGTACTGGTGGTTTTTGGGTAATCCTATACCGATCACGGTATGGTTTCCATTAGTATTTGATAGTCCTGTCGACCCTTCCCTTGATCTCAGTGATCTATAGTTGGTATACTCGATCCTTTAGGTAGGTTCTCAATGATCTTGACGTGATTGTTGATAATCGGGATGTTTCTCCAATCCTTGGAGACTCCCATTCTATTTGGCTTAATGTCGTCCCTTGTGGCTCGTTCCCACACATTTATGGTGTTTACTGAGCCTACCTTGTTTAGGCACTACTCCTGTAGTCCTGTCGGATTATATCCTTGGATGTTCTTGTAGCTGTGTAAGCTACGCTGGCCAGGTATTGTAAATTGGCGTTGTGGTTTTTGGAGTTAATCGTTCCTGACTATGTCCTTAGTCAGCTGGCATACCGTTGGTGGCATTATTCAAGTATTACTATCCCGTAGTCTTGTGTCTCGGGTTCTGTCATTACTCCTTTTTCCATTTCATTGCATGGTTAGTGCTTCCTTCCTACTGCTAGTTGTCTAGCTGGGTTTCGCGACTGCTAAGCGCGTCGCCCCAAGCTGTTGTAAGTTGCAGCCTCCCCGTGGTTGGAGTGCTCGTCCTACCGCTATTAAGTGCGGGTGTTGTGGTTCAACCGGGATCCATCTCCGGGACTTCCAGTTCTTGGAATCTACTACGTGTCGGTTCTTGTTTACTGTGTGATTGCTTCACCACTGCCAGATCGGGTTTCCCCGAGTATGAGAGGACTTTCCTTCTCTCTGGCGTCCTTTCCCAAGTTATACAATGGGGTTCGCGGCGGGCGGGACTGGTATTGTAGGTATCCGGTACTCACCGGGGTTCCTAACTAGCATATCTAATGCTAACACTCAGCCCTTAGCCCTAAGCTTCTAATTCCTAACTCGGTATTCCTAAACTCGGTATTTCCAGTCGTCAGAGCGATACTTCGCTCTGATACCACTTTTTGTAACACCCCTACCATTAATACAATACTCACCGTCCAATCTCCTTACACATCAGATACACGCAGCGGATATATTCTTACATACCTTGGGTGATACAATGCCGTTAGTCACCCACGTGACTAACAAGGCCACTACTTCTACTTACAGCATCGGTCTGATGGACCGGAATATCCGAGTACTACACACTTATCATACCTACTCCAATTACCGAATCAAATACTGCAACATCCCATTCATTACAATACTCCAAGTTCAATACCATACAATCTACATACCGAGTTTACTAGGTTCCAAGTACAATTACAACACTTCCTTCAATTTCGTACATACTCCTCATGAGCTTATACACTACCCATTCCTCACAAACTACTTACTTACTAAATACAAGGGTGTGTCACTTGGCACACCTCTACGTTCTACTTCTAGTTATCCATGTGTAACCACCGGTCTCTTTCCTTGACCACATCGACTTCAGTACCTGCACACTAAAAAATGTCCCCCGAAGGGGTCAGCTTTCGCCGAGCATGATGACCGCATACCCCGCGTACTAGTGAGGGTACGCCGACCACTTGGTCGTATACATGCGGTTTATTTTCATACAACATACATGCATACATGCTCATATACACGATACAACAATGAACCTACGCAGGCATACATACATACATTTCATTACATACAAGGAATACGTATACCATCAAATACTTACTTACCTTGTTCTCAAGTACACATACGCAGTACATACACAATATACAATTATTGTTAGCTTCATTGGTCCACCCGGGTTAATCGGGTGGAGATTACTCTTTTACTCGTTACTTTACACATACATACTCATACTCATACTTACGGATCCATACTTACTTACTCTTACTCTTACTCAAGTTAAGTCGTCGGGACCTCCGGCCCTGGGGACTACACCGTCCCACCTCCGGGATTTACTTGACTCACTAATCCGGGATGCTACCCATTTAAGGGATTTGGGCCACGGACCAGTTTAAGAGTCAGGAATTGCAGCCAACCTCTTGTGACTCCGCATCCTCACGCGTGGCCGAAGCTATATCGGACTTGTACTCATTCCAATTTACTCACTTAAGTTAGGAGTTAGTAGTTAGGAATTAGCACAAGTCAACATCCAAGCCACAATAATACAATACATTGCTCATTATACATCCATACGAAATACAATACTATACAAGTACACTACAAGTACAGATACACTTTATCTTCATCCACATTTTCATGAATTATACAAACTAGTGTTCAAGACAATAAATATCAAGACACATCAATCAAGCACAAGTAAGTGCAATATAGTCCGATTCATGCATTTATCTTATTTAGGTGATCAAATAAGCACACAAATCGGGGTAACCAGATTAGGATACAGGGCATGAAGAAATCATACCTTTCACCGTTGTACTTGTATCCCAACGTTCCTCCGGTGTTCACAAATCAAATCCTAGATACATACAATCGATGGTTAATCTAACTATATATTAATCAACTTGATTACTCTTACGTTCCCCTAACTCATACTTACTAAGTCTTTACATTTCTATACTTACATTTTATTTACTTACTTTTATTACTTACATGGTTTACTTACCTACATATGCATGTACGTATGTATAGGTGGGTATACATACATATATATATAATATTCTAGTTACATTCATTAGTTTTAGTTTTTTTTTTTTTGTAAGTTATGGGTCGACCGACCCACCGACCGACCCAACCCTGGGTCGGTCCATTCCAGTAAGTTTCGTTCTCTGAATTTCTCCCGACCGACCCAGAACTATTCCGACCGACCCATACGCTCCTGGGTCGGTCCATTGCCGAGAGTTTCGGGTCTGTTGTCCAAGTTCCGACCGACCCACCGACCGACCCACCTCTGGGTCGGTCGAAGTGCGAAACTTCGACAACAGAAAATTCGAGTCCGACCGACCCATGTCCGACCCACGGCTCCTGGGTCGGTCCATTCCCGAAAGGTTTACTCGTTCTTAAGCTCCGACCGACCCACGGTCCGACCCAGACTCTGGGTCGGTCGGTAGCAGAATCTGCTACAGACTTGTTTTTCAATTCCTTTCACCCATTGTTCCTACACTTATCCCACATGTTATAACACTTATTCCTAAATACCTTATTTCATCCACCAAATCATACTAAATCCATGAACTTTACACAATTTCCTACTTCCTTTCAACACCTACAACAGTTTTTCATTCTCTAATGCTACAGATTTTTCTACAACTCCTACCATTCAATATTTCCTCCACCAATGTTACTCCTAGCATCCCAAATACATTCCAAGTCATTACATTACCTACACCCAAGTCCAACACTCTTCTTACCAATTCTTGCACACTAATCTTTCCTATCTTCTCCAATACATTTCTATATACTTTGTTACAGATTTTGCACTTCTCATCCTCATGTCACAACTACCATTCCATAGCTACTAAACATCTCTACTAATCCAAATACATATCTTGGTTTTCCCATTCACCAAGTCATCAATACATACATATCCTATCAAGATTTTGCCATAGTTCCTCTACATTTCTTACTTATCCATACACACATTTTCTCACCAAGTTCATACCTATTCTAGCCACACCCTTACAAGGGTTCTACCAGCAATCAATACAATATGCATTCACCAATACTTCTTCAAATACCAATACTAATACTCATACCCAATCATTTGGCTCCAAGGCCTACAATTCACTTACTAATTTCACAAATACTCAAACTTACTCTCAAATACTCAAAACTTCATAAACTTCAATACTAATACATTAGTTTGGTTTCTTTTATTCGTTTACTCATTCCATTACTCTAATGCACATAATTAACATGAGTGAGGAGCTCTTACCTTGAGCTTTATTTCCTTCCATTGTTTTTCAATTCTCCTCTTCTTTCTCATTGCCCAAATCGGCCATGTGGGGAATGGAGTTGCCAAACTCCATTCCCATCACCCAATGAACACAAAGCAACTAATTAATATACTAACCCTTAATTAATGCTAGTTCATTGAGATGTTTTAAACAAATTTCTAGGGTTTACCTTTTGAAGCTTTTAGGAGGGGTTTTAGCCCTTGGTTCAAGAAGGTGAATCCACCACCATTGCAAGGTTGATATTAAGCTCAAAAGAGAGAGAGAAAATGGAGTGTTACAATGGGGCAAAAATCGGTTGTGAAGAAGAATGAAGAGACATGAGTTTCTCATGTAGATTTTTACCTTGTTGGAAAGAGGAGACTCCAAGCTCCATAATGGTGTGCTTTTCTCTTCAAATGGGGAAAACCCATGGAGATGAAACTCATCCTTTTCGAATTTTGAAAAGAGGGAAATGTAGAGGAGAATGAGGGGAGTTCAAATATGTAATTTATTTTCGATTTGGAGCTTACATGGGGATGGAGCATGAGGAGGAAGATGAAGTTGCCATTGGAGGCTTGTGGAGCTCCATAAATCGCCCAACCAGGGAGAGAGAGGGAGAAATCGGTGAGAGAGGAGGAAAGAGAGAGAGTGAGTGAATGTGAGAGTGAGGTGAGAGGGAGGGAAATAAAGTAATGTTTACTTTATTGCTTTTTGCTTTTGGCTCTCTTATTTAATTAGCTAGTTACATGTGTGTGTGTGAGGGGTTATTTAGCTAGTAAAAACCGGCCCCCATGAAGTATACTAGCTGGAGCGTTTTTCGTCTTTTACAGAAAACGCTCGTTATTTTACCCGGTTTAGGTACCGTTCACTAACCGGGCCCATTTTCCGGAATTCCCTTGTTTAATTATTTTATTGACTATTAAGCTTCCATAAATGCTTAATAATTATTTAATGATTTATAATTTTTACGGGTCTGTTTGACCACTTAAAGTCACGTTTCGGGTTTTCTCGAAACGTGCTCTAAAGCTCTATTAGCGTTTTAATTCATTATTTGGATCCGTTTTCTTCGGGAGTTGTTCCCATACATTATTTAGGTCTTATTAAACCCTTAGAATCCATGTAATACGCTAATCGAGGTCTCGTACCTCCTATGGTTATTTAACGCTTATTTAGCGTTTTTCGCTTTTAAGCGTTTCTTTATTTCTTTAGGATTTATTTTTCCTTACCAATATTAATTAGGTACCATTAGGCCCTTAAATACGTATTAGATTAATTTTAATCCTTATATTTAAGTTCGGGGTATTTCAATCTACCCCCCTTAAGAACTTTGTCCTCAAAGTTGTTCGAGGTTATGGGATACTATACTTACTCATTCATACTTGTCTAATACTGCGGTCACACATTCTTCCTCCTTACTAATTCCTAATTCCATTACTCAAGGTTTCTCCTTTCCCTATCATACCAATGTACCATACTTACTCCAATCCACATTACCATCAGCCGTCCGGTTCCTCTTACAAGATTCATACATACATATAGTGCAAAGCTATCCCCAAAGCAATGCAATACACATTACAATCCCGCAGGCACCCAGGTCGTCTCGACACAGGACTCCTCTATGTCCTGCTGCCCTTGGAATGATACAACATGCTACACTACTATACTCTCCGGTATAAGCTTCTAACAATTACTTACTCTCCAGTCTAAGAAAATTCTTTTACAACTACTAATTAGAAAGTCTTTCTAAAGCATACAACTCCAAGTTCCAATTTATATTCATTACTTCTATCCTAAGTGTGATTCTTGTGACCACTTGAGGGGAGCTTCGAGAATCATTCGACCCTGATGTGATCAGCACCAGTGTCGAACTATCTCTCCACACCCAATTTGTGTTCGGTTTCCCTTGATCTGATCAGGATCAAGTTCGACTTCCCACGTCAGTTTCAAACAAGCAATTAATTCAATTATTTTCATGTTTTATCTTTTTACTATTCCTAGTCATTCATACATCTCCAAAGGATGGAATTCGATCCATCAATCATTCTGAATCTATTTCCCAAATGCTTTACTTCCAGGCTCAATACCTACATGCTCATCTCATCGACCTTCACTACTTCCATCCATCACTCCATTGTTTCAAATGTTCTAACTGGGAATTGCCATACTCGTAGAATTTAGTTGTTCTCATTTCTTCCAATAACTTACTTACAATACACTACTCCTAGAATTCATCCTCAATTACTCTCATTCCATTCGTACTACTTCTTCAAGGGTTACAATACTTGTGGAGTTCCGTCCACTACTCGTTACTCTTCTTTACTAATACCCTTACACTGGGTTACACGATGGGTATATTCGCCCTATGGTATTTGCATATCTAATGCTTATTTACCATAATCTCATTATGAGTGAATACGTATGTTTGTTTAACATTAGTACCAATCGTTAATTCGATTCTCATTTGCGTTATGCACATTATAGTTTATGTGTTTTATTTATAAAACTTCCATTAAGCGGTTTTCGCTCTACCCCCCTTAAAAGGGATTACGCCCACGTAATCTACCATATGTTATTATTATTAAACATTGGTTTAATCAATTTGGGCAATCTGAAGCGTTTAGCTTCACTATGGTACACTATACAATATGCTCTGGTCAAAGGGTCTTAACCATACCAATGGTTTAGTCTTTGCACCAAGAATTCCTCTATGAGTTTATTTAACTCACAAACAATTTGGTTCTAGCCTATTAGGCTTCAAGGCGTTAATAGCCCTTCTACTATACTACTAGGCATATTATCTTGGGTTACTAGCTAGGGCCCACTAGCTTCTGCTGCGCGACCCTGATAACTTGGGTTACTCACCCTTCGTGTTATCCTTACTGTGCTATACATCACCTTTTATCCGTCTGTTATGGAAGTAAGGTCTACTAAACAATTGCGGTATTCTTTTACCGTGTTTGAACTCAATGAGTATAGATTTTAACCAGCTCTCTGGTGATCTATTATGTATACTATTCGTGCTTTCACGATTGTTTGATAAGCTCCTCCGATCTACTGTCGGGTGAGGTTAAGTCACTACTTAGTTGTAGTGCTTCCTTTGATGTCAATAGTTTCTGAATCCTACAAATTCTTCTGGTTCAGTACAAGTGTCTTTACTTGTATGACCTTGCATTTTTATGCGTCGGTCCTAGTGACTTTCTTTAGTCTCTTTTCACCCTTTTATTCCAATGGAATTCACACCTTGTGATTGTTAGTGGGTTTACACTCTTCGTGCTTCTTTGGCCTTAGGCCGCACGGTTTGTTGCTAAGCTAGCTTAACTGGCTTATGCCATGTTTGTTGGTGAAAAGGAAGGGTTTACTACGGTTTACATTCTCCATATCCTTAGCTACCCCATTAGATCATTAACTGCACAAGTGCAATACCAAAACACTCAGTCATACAGAGTGCAGAGGCGTAAACGCTTGACAGTAAGTCACTTATGTGATGGGAAAGGATATTTCTACTTGTTTTCTCATACTTATACTCCGCGTTATTATCTACTACTTCCTCGTAGCGGTCGCTTGTTGCGCACCGTGCTCATACTCATTGTACATTATTGTTCCTACTGTTTCCGTTACTGCGGTAGTTCCTCTTCACTTATTGCCATTGTCATTGGCACCATTTCCTTATGGTGTAAGTACACTAGGAGTTTCCCAGTTCATATGTATGATGATTGTCGTTGCATACCGTAATGGTATTATCTTCCCATTGTGGAGATGCCTTATCTCAACTCGGGTTTCATGTGTAGGTTAGCTTACCTCACATTATTTGCTCATTTACGATACCATTTTACCAAGTGTCTTGGCTGACAAAGGGTGAAGTAATTTATCGAGTTACGAGCTCTCTTGAGCGTTGGTCATTCGTGGTGCGCATTGTGCACTCATATTGATTGTTTTGACAATGATTGTCCTCTCTAAGCTGAGCATTGGTTACAGGCTCTAGCTGTGCAGTTTTATCCTTGTATGTACGTCACCGGGACATCCCAAGAAACTTCCAGGGTTTTCTGGTCCCGTTCTCCAACTGAAGGGTATTTTATCGCTGACAAGTGAAGGTTCTTGTTGAGGGGTATGCTTCCACTCATAAGTCTCGTGACGAGGTTTACCATGTTGGTGTTTATACAGTGGTTCACACATGCTTAGGTGCATATGGAGTATACTTACTCCTTCGAGTCTTTATGCTCTTTAAGCGTTATGCTTTTACAGTCCACAACCTCTTGTAGGCGTAGTGGTTTGGAAAATCTCATTTTCTTATTCGATTGTCTTTTGGCAATATCTATATGCGTAGGATTTTTGTTATAATAGATGGAAGCCTTTCTAAGGGTTCACATCTTCACCATATTGGTGGTCTTTAGCTAACGAGGGGTACCTTCCCTTGGGTTTCTCGTAGTGTCCAAGTGTGGACTAGGCCAATGTTGGCATTATCATGATTCTTATGCCTCTGTGCTACCATTGCTACAGAAGGCGTGAAGGAAATTAAAAGCTTGTCAACTGTATACTAGACTGATGCTCTAGTGACAGTGACATTGAGTTGGCCATTACTCCAAGCCACTCAGGATGTTGGGTTTGAACTGATGGTCCAGTTGTTGATTTCTTGTCGTATGAGACAATATCTCTTGCAAGTCTTGTTATCAAATTGTGTGGGTTATGCAACGTTAAGGTTTACCTAACATAGTTGTTTGATGGCTTTTAAGCCGTATTGCTGCGAGCTATGCTCTTTGCAAGCTGCTTCTTCACATTTCCACTTCTTCTATACCCCATAGGTTGGGGGTATTACTGGGCTCCATGGTAAGTCGTGACATCACGCTTCCGTTCATAGGAGGTCCTTTAGGCATTTTGGTGTTAATTATGGCCTTCTAGTAATTTAGGGCATTTCCTGTTAAGTGAAATCCCTTCGGTGTCTTAACCGAGTGTATGTTCTAGCTTCTGTGCTTTTATCACGTCGTTGTTGTTCAACTGTCGTTATCTCAGACACCCTTCATGGATTGCTCCTGGGTATTGGTAATTATGCCGTTACATCCGGCTAATGTTTATAACATGTGTTGTCCTCTATACCGTCTTATGGTATTGTATTAAGCTATTTCCCTTAGGTTTATAATGTCTCCCGTCGTTGGGTAGACTGTTTATCCTTGTTCCTAGCGCTTGCGACTAGGTTTAATATTCCCTTCAATGATGGGTTTTACTTTATGGTAATCTGGTGATTGCTCTCGGGAGTCCTGTCCCGTTTGTCGAGCATTGTGGTGTTCACGTTTAGGCAGTTGCCTTACTGTGTCAGGCTGGGTATACTCCAGCTGTCATATATTAGCTTGATGTTTCTGGGACATATCCAATGTCTATACTTGCTAGTCTGTGCCTTTGCACTTTCCAGTTCTTATTCCTCATCTTCAGATGGGTTCTCTGAGTTCCTTTATACTTGATCGTCTGAGGTGTCTAGCTGTTTTGGTTTGAACTTACTGATGGTCCGTAGAACGGGGTTGACTACTTCCCGTGTTTCGCGCACTACATGTGTACATACGTGGGGTACCATACTGATACGTTACCACTTACCCGACTACGTGTCAGGCCCGCAAGCTCCTTCGGAGTGCGGTTGTCCCACATCCCATAATTGGGTACACTCGTAGTGTTCGTCACACGCCTAGGTGAAGTATTCTATTGTCAACTCCTCTTGTATCATTGTATGATACTCACCGTAATTTGTTGGTTTTGCTTACAAGTCCAAGGTTTTAAAAGAAAGTCGTGGTTTTGGAAGCAGAATTTGGGTTTTAAAAACAATGGTTCGGTGTTAAAATAAGTCTCTCATGGCATAGCCATGTTCGAGGTCTTGACCAAGTCTAGCTTCCCGCTGACTGGTATGTACTAAATACAGTGGTCGAGCCGTTAGGCCTTCCCAAGGTTCCATACGTCCGGTTGTTAGGACGTGTGGTCCTGTAGTCGCTTCTTGCAGCCACGGTACATTAATATGTACCTGTGGTGTGTTAGAGTTCCTTTACATATTTCTATTCTTACTGCACTTGCCGTGGCAAGTGCGTGGTACTGGTGGTTTTTGGGTAATCCTATACCGATCACGGTATGGTTTCCATTAGTATTTGATAGTCCTGTCGACCCTTCCCTTGATCTCAGTGATCTATAGTTGGTATACTCGATCCTTTAGGTAGGTTCTCAATGATCTTGACGTGATTGTTGATAATCGGGATGTTTCTCCAATCCTTGGAGACTCCCATTCTATTTGGCTTAATGTCGTCCCTTGTGGCTCGTTCCCACACATTTATGGTGTTTACTGAGCCTACCTTGTTTAGGCACTACTCCTGTAGTCCTGTCGGATTATATCCTTGGATGTTCTTGTAGCTGTGTAAGCTACGCTGGCCAGGTATTGTAACCTCATTGGCGTTGTGGTTTTTGGAGTTAATCGTTCCTGACTATGTCCTTAGTCAGCTGGCATACCGTTGGTGGCATTATTCAAGTATTACTATCCCGTAGTCTTGTGTCTCGGGTTCTGTCATTACTCCTTTTTCCATTTCATTGCATGGTTAGTGCTTCCTTCCTACTGCTAGTTGTCTAGCTGGGTTTCGCGACTGCTAAGCGCGTCGCCCCAAGCTGTTGTAAGTTGCAGCCTCCCCGTGGTTGGAGTGCTCGTCCTACCGCTATTAAGTGCGGGTGTTGTGGTTCAACCGGGATCCATCTCCGGGACTTCCAGTTCTTGGAATCTACTACGTGTCGGTTCTTGTTTACTGTGATTGCTTCACCACTGCCAGATCGGGTTTCCCCGAGTATGAGAGGACTTTCCTTCTCTCTGGCGTCCTTTCCCAAGTTATACAATGGGGTTCGGGCGGGCGGGACTGGTATTGTAGGTATCCGGTACTCACCGGTGGTTCCTAACTAGCATATCTAATGCTAACACTCAGCCCTTAGCCCTAAGCTTCTAATTCCTAACTCGGTATTCCTAAACTCGGTATTTCCAGTCGTCAGAGCGATACTTCGCTCTGATACCACTTTTTGTAACACCCCTACCATTAATACAATACTCACCGTCCAATCTCCTTACACATCAGATACACGCAGCGGATATATCTTACATACCTTGGGTGATACAATGCCGTTAGTCACCCACGTGACTAACAAGGCCACTACTTCTACTTACAGCATCGGTCTGATGGACCGGAATATCCGAGTACTACACACTTATCATACCTACTCCAATTACCGAATCAAATACTGCAACATCCCATTCATTACAATACTCCAAGTTCAATACCATACAATCTACATACCGAGTTTACTAGGTTCCAAGTACAATTACAACACTTCCTTCAATTTCGTACATACTCCTCATGAGCTTATACACTACCCATTCCTCACAAACTACTTACTTACTAAATACAAGGGTGTGTCACTTGGCACACCTCTACGTTCTACTTCTAGTTATCCATGTGTAACCACCGGTCTCTTTCCTTGACCACATCGACTTCAGTACCTGCACACTAAAAAATGTCCCCCGAAGGGGTCAGCTTTCGCCGAGCATGATGACCGCATACCCCGCGTACTAGTGAGGGTACGCCGACCACTTGGTCGTATACATGCGGTTTATTTTCATACAACATACATGCATACATGCTCATATACACGATACAACAATGAACCTACGCAGGCATACATACATACATTTCATTACATACAAGGAATACGTATACCATCAAATACTTACTTACCTTGTTCTCAAGTACACATACGCAGTACATACACAATATACAATTATTGTTAGCTTCATTGGTCCACCCGGGTTAATCGGGTGGAGATTACTCTTTTACTCGTTACTTCATACACATACATACTCATACTCATACTTACGGATCCATACTTACTTACTCTTACTCTTACTCAAGTTAAGTCGTCGGGACCTCCGGCCCTGGGGACTACACCGTCCCACCTCCGGGATTTACTTGACTCACTAATCCGGGATGCTACCCATTTAAGGGATTTGGGCCACGGACCAGTTTAAGAGTCAGGAATTGCAGCCAACCTCTTGTGACTCCGCATCCTCACGCGTGGCCGAAGCTATATCGGACTTGTACTCATTCCAATTTACTCACTTAAGTTAGGAGTTAGGTAGTTAGGAATTAGCACAAGTCAAATCCAAGCCACAATAATACAATACATTGCTCATTTATACATCCATACGAAATACATACTATACACAAGTACACTACAAGATACAGATACACTTATCTTCATCCACATTTTTCATGAATTATACAAACTAGTGTTCAAGACAATAAATATCAAGAACACATAAATCAAGCACAAGTAAGTGCAATATAGTCCGATTCATGCATTTATCTTATTTAGGTGATCAAATAAGCACACAAATCGGGGTAACCAGATTAGGATACAGGGCATGAAGAAATCATACCTTTCACCGTTGTACTTGTATCCCAACGTTCCTCCGGTGTTCACAAATCAAATCCTAAGATGTTCATACAATCGAGTGGTTAATCTAACTATTATTAACTCAACTTGATTACTCTTACGTTCCCCTACTCATACTTACTAAGTCTTTACATTTCTATACTTACATTTTATTTACTTACTTTTAATTACTTACATTGGTTTACTTACCTACATATGCATGTACGTATGTATAGGTGGGTATACATACATATATATATATATATTCTAGTTACATTCATCTAGTTTTAGTTTCTTTTTTTTTGTAAGTTATGGGTCGACCGACCCACCGACCGACCCAACCCTGGGTCGGTCCATTCCAGTAAGTTTCGTTCTCTGAATTTCTCCCGACCGACCCAGAACTATTCCGACCGACCCATACGCTCCTGGGTCGGTCCATTGCCGAGAGTTTCGGGTCTGTTGTCCAAGTTCCGACCGACCCACCGACCGACCCACCTCTGGGTCGGTCGAAGTGCGAAACTTCGACAACAGAAAATTCGAGTCCGACCGACCCATGTCCGACCCACGGCTCCTGGGTCGGTCCATTCCCGAAAGGTTTTTACTTGGTTCTTAAGCTCCGACCGACCCACGGTCCGACCCAGACTTGGGTCGGTCGGTAGCAGAATCTGCTACAGACCTTGTTTTTCAATTCCAATTTCACCCATTGTTCCTACACTTTTCCCACATGTTATAACACTTATTAAACCTCATAATATACCTTAGTTCATCCACCAAAATCAATACTAAATCCTTCAACCCCTTTTACACAATTTCCTTACTTCCTCTCTACACATACAACAGTTTTTCATTCTCTAATGCTACAGATTTTTCTACAACTCCTACCATTCAATATTTCCTCCACCAATGTTACTCTTAGCATCCCAAATACATTCCCAAGTCATTACATTACCTACACCCAAGTCCAACACTCTTCTTACCAATTCTTGCACACTAATCTTTCCTATCTTCTCCAATACATTTCTATATACTTTGTTACAGATTTTTGCACTTCTCATCTCTCATGTCACAACTACCATTCCATAGCTACTAAACATCTCTACTAATCCAAATACATATCTTGGTTTTCCCATTCACCAAGTCATCAATACATATACATATCCTATCAAGATTTTGCCATAGTTCCTCTACATTTCTTACTTATCCATACACACATTTTCTCACCAAGTTCATACCTATTCTAGCCACACCCTTACAAGGGTTCTACCAGCAATCAATACAATATGCATTCACCAATACTTCTTCAAATACCAATACTAATACTCATACCCAATCATTTGGCTCCAAGGCCTACAATTCACTTACTAATTTCACAAATACTCAAACTTACTCTCGAATACTCAAAACTTCATAAACTTCAATACTAATACATTAGTTTGGTTTCTTTTATTCGTTTACTCCATTCCATTACTCTAATGCACATAATCTAACATAGTAGGAGCTCTTACCTTGAGCTTTATTTCCTTCATTGTTTTTCAATTCTCCTCTTCTTCTCCATTGCCCAAATCGGCCATGTGGGGAATGGAGTTGCCAAACTCCATTCCCATCACCCAATGAACACAAAGCAACTATAATTAAATACTAACCCTTAATTTAATGCTAGTTCATTGAGATGTTTTAAACAAATTTCTAGGGTTTACCTTTTGAAGCTTTTAGGAGGGGTTTTAGCCCTTGGTTCAAGAAGGTGATTCCACCACCATTGCAAGGTTGATATTAAGCTCAAAAGAGAGAGAGAAAATGGAGTGTTACAATGGGGCAAAAATCGGTTGTGAAGAAGAATGAAGAGACATGAGTTTCTCATGTAGATTTTTACCTTGTTGGAAAGAGGAGACTCCAAGCTCCATAATGGTGCTTTTCTCTTCAAATGGGGAAAACCCATGGAGATGAAACTCATCCTTTTCGAATTTTGAAAGAGGGAAATGTAGAGGAGAATGAGGGGAGTTCAAATATGTAATTTATTTTCGATTTGGAGCTTACATGGGGATGGAGCATGAGGAGGAAGATGAAGTTGCCATTGGAGGCTTGTGGAGCTCCATGAAATCGCCCAACCAGGGAGAGAGGAGGGAGAAATCGGTGAGAGAGAGGAGGAAAGAGAGAGAGATGAGTGAATGTGAGAGTGAGGTGAGAGGGGGGAAATAAAGTAATTTACTTTATTGCTTTTTGCTTTTGGCTCTCTTATTTAATTAGCTAGTTACATGTGTGTGTGTGAGGGGTTATTTAGCTAGTAAAAACCGGCCCCCATGAAGTATACTAGCTGGAGCGTTTTTCGTCTTTTACAGAAAACGCTCGTTATTTTACCCGGTTTAGGTACCGTTCACTAACCGGGCCCATTTTCCGGAATTCCCTTGTTTAATTATTTTTATTGACTATTAAGCTTCCATAAATGCTTAATAATCATTATTTAATGATTTATAATTTTTACGGGTCTGTTTGACCACTTAAAGTCACGTTTTCGGGTTTTCTCGAGAAACGTGTTCTAAAGCTCTATTAGCGTTTTAATTCATTATTTGGATCCGTTTTCTTCGGGAGTTGTTCCCATACATTATTTAGGTCTTATTAAACCCTTAGAATCCATGTAATACGCTAATCGAGGTCTCGTACCTCCTATGGTTATTTAACGCTTATTTAGCGTTTTTCGCTTTTTAAGCGTTTCTTTATTTCTTTAGGATTTATTTTTCCTTCCCAATATTAATTAGGTACCATTAGGCCCTTAATTATGTATTAGATTAATTTTAATCCTTATATTTAAGTTCGGGGTATTTCAATCTACCCCCCTTAAGAACTTTGTCCTCAAAGTTGTTCGAGGTTATGGGATTACTATACTTACTCATTCATACTTGTCTAATACTGCGGTCACACATTCTTCCTCCTTACTAATTCCTAATTCCATTACTCAAGGTTTCTCCTTTCCCTATCATACCAATGTACCATACTTACTCCAATCCACATTACCATCAGCCGTCCGGTTCCTCTTACAAGATTCATACATACATATAGTGCAAAGCTATCCCCAAAGCAATGCAATACACATTACAATCCCGCAGGCACCCAGGTCGTCTCGACACAGGACTCCTCTATGTCCTGCTGCCCTTGGAAAGATACAACATGCTACACTACTATACTCTCCGGTATAAGCTTCTAACAATTACTTACTCTCCAGTCTAAGAAAATTCTTTTACAACTACTAATTAGAAAGTCTTTCTAAAGCATACAACTCCAAGTTCCAATTTATATTCATTACTTCTATCCTAAGTGTGATTCTTGTGACCACTTGAGGGGAGCTTCGAGAATCATTCGACCCTGATGTGATCAGCACCAGTGTCGAACTATCTCTCCACCCAATTGTGTTCGGTTTCCCTTGATCTGATCAGGATCAAGTTCGACTTCCCACGTCAGTTTCAAACAAGCAATTAATTCAATTATTTTCATGTTTTATCTTTTTACTTCCTAGTCATTCATACATCTCCAAAGGATGGAATTCGATCCATCAATCATTCTGAATCTATTTCCCAAATGCTTTACTTCCAGGCTCAATACCTAAGTGCTCATCTCATCGACCTTCACTACTTCCATCCATCACTCTCCATTGTTTCAAATGTTCTAACTAGGAATTGCCATACTCGTAGAATTTAGTTGTTCTCAGTTTTCTTCCAATAACTTACTTACAAATACACTACTCCTAGAATTCATTCCTCAATTACTCTCATTCCATTCGTACTACTTCTTCAAGGGTTACAATACTTGTGGAGTTCCGTCCACCACTCGTTACTCTTCTTTACTAATACCCTTACACTGGGTTACACGATGGGTATATTCGCCCTATGGTATTTGCATATCTAATGCTTATTTACCATAATCTCATTATGAGTGAATACGTATGTTTGTTTAACATTAGTACCAATCGTTAATTCGATTCTCATTTGCGTTATGCACATTATAGTTTATGTGTTTTATTTATAAAACTTCCATTAAGCGGTTTTCGCTCTACCCCCCTTAAAAGGGATTACGCCCACGTAATCTACCATATGTTATTATTATTAAACATTGGTTTAATCAATTTGGGCAATCTGAAGCGTTTAGCTTCACTATGGTACACTATACAATATGCTCTGGTCAAAGGGTCTTAACCATACCAATGGTTTAGTCTTTGCACCAAGAATTCCTCTATGAGTTTATTTAACTCACAAACAATTTGGTTCTAGCCTATTAGGCTTCAAGGCGTTAATAGCCCTTCTACTATACTTACTAGGCATATTATCTTGGGTTACTAGCTAGGGCCCACTAGCTTCTGCTGCGCGACCCTGATAACTTGGGTTACTCACCCTTCGTGTTATCCTTACTGTGCTATACATCACCTTTTATCCGTCTGTTATGGAAGTAAGGTCTACTAAACAATTGCGGTATTCTTTTACCGTGTTTGAACTCAATGAGTATAGATTTTAACCAGCTCTCTGGTGATCTATTATGTATACTATTCGTGCTTTCACGATTGTTTGATAAGCTCCTCCGATCTACTGTCGGGTGAGGTTAAGTCACTACTTAGTTGTAGTGCTTCCTTTGATGTCAATAGTTTCTGAATCCTACAAATTCTTCTGGTTCAGTACAAGTGTCTTTACTTGTATGACCTTGCATTTTTATGCGTCGGTCCTAGTGACTTTCTTTAGTCTCTTTTCACCCTTTTATTCCAATGGAATTCACCTTGTGATTGTTAGTGGGTTTACACTCTTCGTGCTTCTTTGGCCTTAGGCCGCACGGTTTGTTGCTAAGCTAGCTTAACTGGCTTATGCATGTTTGTTGGTGAAAAGGAAGGGTTACTACGGTTTACATTCTCCATATCCTTAGCTACCCCATTAGATCATTAACTGTACAAGTGCAATACCAAAACACTCAGTCATACAGAGTGCAGAGGCGTAAACGCTTGACAGTAAGTCACTTATGTGATGGGAAAGGATATTTCTACTTGTTTTCTCATACTTATACTCCGCGTTATTATCTACTACTTCCTCGTAGCGGTCGCTTGTTGCGCACCGTGCTCATACTCATTGTACATTATTGTTCCTACTGTTTCCGTTACTGCGGTAGTTTCTCTTTACTCATTGCCATTGTCATTGGCACCATTTCCTTATGGTGTAAGTACACTAGGAGTTTCCTAGTTCATATGTATGATGATTGTTGTTGCATACCGTAATGGTATTATCTTCCCATTGTGGAGATGCCTTATCTCAACTCGGGTTTCATGTGTAGGTTAGCTTACCTCACATTATTTGCTCATTTACGATACCATTTTACCAAGTGTCTTGGCTGACAAAGGGTGAAGTAATTTATCGAGTTACGAGCTCTCTTGAGCGTTGGTCATTCGTGGTGCGCATTGTGCACTCATATTGATTGTTTTGACAATGATTGTCCTCTCTAAGCTGAGCATTGGTTACAGGCTCTAGCTGTGCAGTTTTATCCTTGTATGTACGTCACCGGGACATCCCAAGAAACTTCCAGGGTTTTCTGGTCCCGTTCTCCAACTGAAGGGTATTTTATCGCTGACAAGTGAAGGTTCTTGTTGAGGGGTATGCTTCCACTCATAAGTCTCGTGACGAGGTTTACCATGTTGGTGTTTATACAGTGGTTCACACATGCTTAGGTGCATATGGAGTATACTTACTCCTTCGAGTCTTTATGCTCTTTAAGCGTTATGCTTTTACAGTCCACAACCTCTTGTAGGCGTAGTGGTTTGGAAAATCTCATTTTCTTATTCGATTGTCTTTTGGCAATATCTATATGCGTAGGATTTTCTGTTATAATAGATGGAAGCCTTTCTAAGGGTTCACATCTTCACCATATTGGTGGTCTTTAGCTAACGAGGGGTACCTTCCCTTGGGTTTCTCGTAGTGTCCAAGTGTGGACTAGGCCAATGTTGGCATTATCATGATTCTTATGCCTCTGTGCTACCATTGCTACAGAAGGCGTGAAGGAAATTAAAAGCTTGTCAACTGTATACTAGACTGATGCTCTAGTGACAGTGACATTGAGTTGGCCATTACTCCAAGCCACTCAGGATGTTGGGTTTGAACTGATGGTCCAGTTGTTGATTTCTTGTCGTATGAGACAATATCTCTTGCAAGTCTTGTTATCAAATTGTGTGGGTTATGCAACGTTAAGGTTTACCTAACATAGTTGTTTGATGGCTTTTAAGCCGTATTGCTGCGAGCTATGCTCTTTGCAAGCTGCTTCTTCACATTTCCACTTCTTCTATACCCCATAGGTTGGGGGTATTACTGGGCTCCATGGTAAGTCGTGACATCACGCTTCCGTTCATAGGAGGTCCTTTAGGCATTTTGGTGTTATGGCCTTCTAGTAATTTAGGGCATTTCCTGTTAAGTGAAATCCCTTCGGTGTCTTAACCGAGTGTATGTTCTAGCTTCTGTGCTTTTATCACGTCGTTGTTGTTCAACTGTCGTTATCTCAGACACCCTTCATGGATTGCTCCTGGGTATTGGTATTATGCCGTTACATCCGGCTAATGTTTATAACATGTGTTGTCCTCTATACCGTCTTATGGTATTGTATTAAGCTATTTCCCTTAGGTTTATAATGTCTCCCGTCGTTGGGTAGACCGTTTATCCTTGTTCCTAGCGCTTGCGACTAGGTTTAATATTCCCTTCAATGATGGGTTTTACTTTATGGTAATCTGGTGATTGCTCTCGGGAGTCCTGTCCCGTTTGTCGAGCATTGTGGTGTTCACGTTTAGGCAGTTGCCTTACTGTGTCAGGCTGGGTATACTCCAGCTGTCATATATTAGCTTGATGTTTCTGGGACATATCCAATGTCTATACTTGCTAGTTTGTGCTCCTTGCACTTTCCAGTTCTTATTCCTCATCTTCAGATGGGTTCTCTGAGTTCCTTTATACTTGATCGTCTGAGGTGTCTAGCTGTTTTGGTTTGAACTTACTGATGGTCCGTAGAACGGGGTTGACTACTTCCCGTGTTTCGCGCACTACATGTGTACATACGTGGGGTACCATACTGATACGTTACCACTTACCCGACTACGTGTCAGGCCCGCAAGCTCCTTCGGAGTGCGGTTGTCCCACATCCCATAATTGGGTACACTCGTAGTGTTCGTCACACGCCTAGGTGAAGTATTCTATTGTCAACTCCTCTTGTATCATTGTATGATACTCACCGTAATTTGTTGGTTTTGCTTACAAGTCCAAGGTTTTAAAAGAAAGTCGTGGTTTTGGAAGCAGAATTTGGGTTTTAAAAACAATGGTTCGGTGTTAAAATAAGTCTCTCATGGCATAGCCATGTTCGAGGTCTTGACCAAGTCTAGCTTCCCGCTGACTGGTATGTACTAAATACAGTGGTCGAGCCGTTAGGCCTTCCCAAGGTTCCATACGTCCGGTTGTTAGGACGTGTGGTCCTGTAGTCGCTTCTTGCAGCCACGGTACATTAATATGTACCTGTGGTGTGTTAGAGTTCCTTTACATATTTCTATTCTTACTGCACTTGCCGTGGCAAGTGCGTGGTACTGGTGGTTTTTGGGTAATCCTATACCGATCACGGTATGGTTTCCATTAGTATTTGATAGTCCTGTCGACCCTTCCCTTGATCTCAGTGATCTATAGTTGGTATACTCGATCCTTTAGGTAGGTTCTCAATGATCTTGACGTGATTGTTGATAATCGGGATGTTTCTCCAATCCTTGGAGACTCCCATTCTATTTGGCTTAATGTCGTCCCTTGTGGCTCGTTCCCACACATTTATGGTGTTTACTGAGCCTACCTTGTTTAGGCACTACTCCTGTAGTCCTGTCGGATTATCCTTGGATGTTCTTGTAGCTGTGTAAGCTACGCTGGCCAGGTATTGTAACCTCATTGGCGTTGTGGTTTTTGGAGTTAATGTTCCTGACTATGTCCTTAGTCAGCTGGCATACCGTTGGTGGCATTATTCAAGTATTACTATCCCGTAGTCTTGTGTCTCGGGTTCTGTCATTACTCCTTTTTCCATTTCATTGCATGGTTAGTGCTTCCTTCCTACTGCTAGTTGTCTAGCTGGGTTTCGCGACTGCTAAGCGCGTCGCCCCAAGCTGTTGTAAGTTGCAGCCTCCCCGTGGTTGGAGTGCTCGTCCTACCGCTATTAAGTGCGGGTGTTGTGGTTCAACCGGGATCCATCTCCGGGACTTCCAGTTCTTGGAATCTACTACGTGTCGGTTCTTGTTTACTGTGTGATTGCTTCACCACTGCCAGATCGGGTTTCCCCGAGTATGAGAGGACTTTCCTTCTCTCTGGCGTCCTTTCCCAAGTTATACAATGGGGTTCGCGGCGGGCGGGACTGGTATTGTAGGTATCCGGTACTCACCGGTGGTTCCTAACTAGCATATCTAATGCTAACACTCAGCCCTTAGCCCTAAGCTTCTAATTCCTAACTCGGTATTCCTAAACTCGGTATTTCCAGTCGTCAGAGCGATACTTCGCTCTGATACCACTTTTTGTAACACCCCTACCATTAATACAATACTACCGTCCAATCTCCTTACAATCAGATACACGCAGCGGATATATTCTTACATACCTTGGGTGATACAATGCCGTTAGTCACCCACGTGACTAACAAGGCCACTACTTCTACTTACAGCATCGGTCTGATGGACCGGAATATCCGAGTACTACACACTTATCATACCTACTCCAATTACCGAATCAAATACTGCAACATCCCATTCATTACAATACTCCAAGTTCAATACCATACAATCTACATACCGAGTTTACTAGGTTCCAAGTACAATTACACACTTCCTTCAATTTCGTACATACTCTCATGAGCTTATACACTACCCATTCCTCACAAACTACTTACTTACTAAATACAAGGGTGTGTCACTTGGCACACCTCTACGTTCTACTTCTAGTTATCCATGTGTACCACCGGTCTCTTTCCTTGACCACATCGACTTCAGTACCTGCACACTAAAAAATGTCCCCCGAAGGGGTCAGCTTTCGCCGAGCATGATGACCGCATACCCCGCGTACTAGTGAGGGTACGCCGACCACTTGGTCGTATACATGCGGTTTATTTTCATACAACATACATGCATACATGCTCATATACACGATACAACAATGAACCTACGCAGGCATACATACATACATTTCATTACATACAAGGAATACGTATACCATCAAATACTTACTTACCTTGTTCTCAAGTACACATACGCAGTACATACACAATATACAATTATTGTTAGCTTCATTGGTCCACCCGGGTTAATCGGGTGGAGATTACTCTTTTACTCGTTACTTCATACACATACATACTCATACTCATACTTACGGATCCATACTTACTTACTCTTACTCTTACTCAAGTTAAGTCGTCGGGACCTCCGGCCCTGGGGACTACACCGTCCCACCTGCGGGATTTACTTGACTCACTAATCCGGGATGCTACCCATTTAAGGGATTTGGGCCACGGACCAGTTTAAGAGTCAGGAATTGCAGCCAACCTCTTGTGACTCCGCATCCTCACGCGTGGCCGAAGCTATATCGGACTTGTACTCATTCCAATTTACTCACTTAAGTTAGGAGTTAGTAGTTAGGAATTAGCACAAGTCAACATCCAAGCCACAATAATACAATACATTGCTCATATACATCCATACGAAATACAATACTATACACAAGTACACTACAAGATACAGATACATATCTTCATCCACATTTTCATGAATTATACAAACTAGTGTTCAAGACAATAAATATCAAGAACACATCAATCAAGCACAAGTAAGTGCAATATAGTCCGATTCATGCATTTATCTTATTTAGGTGATCAAATAAGCACACAAATCGGGGTAACCAGATTAGGATACAGGGCATGAAGAAATCATACCTTTCACCGTTGTACTTGTATCCCAACGTTCCTCCGGTGTTCACAAATCAAATCCTAAGATGTTCATACAATCGAGTGGTTAATCTAACTATTATTAACTCAACTTGATTACTCTTACGTTCCCTACTCATACTTACTAAGTCTTTACATTTCTATACTTACATTTTATTTACTTACTTTTAATTACTTACATGGTTTACTTACCTACATATGCATGTGTATGTATAGGTGGGTATACATACTATATATATAATATTCTAGTTACATTCATCTAGTTTTAGTTTCCTTTTTTTTTTTTTTTTTTTTTGTAAGTTATGGGTCGACCGACCCACCGACCGACCCAACCCTGGGTCGGTCCATTCCAGTAAGTTTCGTTCTCTGAATTTCTCCCGACCGACCCAGAACTATTCCGACCGACCCATACGCTCTGGGTCGGTCCATTGCCGAGAGTTTCGGGTCTGTTGTCCAAGTTCCGACCGACCCACCGACCGACCCACCTCTGGGTCGGTCGAAGTGCGAAACTTCGACAACAGAAAATTCGAGTCCGACCGACCCATGTCCGACCCACGGCTCCTGGGTCGGTCCATTCCCGAAAGGTTTTTACTTGGTTCTTAAGCTCCGACCGACCCACGGTCCGACCCAGACTTGGGTCGGTCGGTAGCAGAATCTGCTACAGACCTTGTTTTTCAATTCCAATTTCACCCATTGTTCCTACACTTATTCCCACATGTTATAACACTTATTAAACCTCATAATATACCTTAGTTCATCCACCAAAATCAATACTAAATCCTTCAACCCCTTTTACACAATTTCCTTACTTCCTCTCTACACCTACAACAGTTTTTCATTCTCTAATGCTACAGATTTTTCTACAACTCCTACCATTCAACATTTCCTCCACCAATGTTACTCTTAGCATCCCAAATACATTCCCAAGTCATTACATTACCTACACCCAAGTCCAACACTCTTCTTACCAATCCTTGCACACTAATCTTTCCTATCTTCTCCAATACATTTCTATATACTTTGTTACAGATTTTTGCACTTCTCATCTCTCATGTCACAACTACCATTCCATAGCTACTAAACATCTCTACTAATCCAAATACATATCTTGGTTTTCCCATTCACCAAGTCATCAATACATATACATATCCTATCAAGATTTTGCCATAGTTCCTCTACATTTCTTACTTATCCATACACACATTTTCTCACCAAGTTCATACCTATTCTAGCCACACCCTTACAAGGGTTCTACCAGCAATCAATACAATATGCATTCACCAATACTTCTTCAAATACCAATACTAATACTCATACCCAATCATTTGGCTCCAAGGCCTACAATTCACTTACTAATTTCACAAATACTCAAACTTACTCTCGAATACTCAAAACTTCATAAACTTCAATACTAATACATTAGTTTGGTTTCTTTTATTCATTTACTCATTCCATTACTCTAATGCACTATAATCTAACATGAGTGAGGAGCTCTTACCTTGAGCTTTTATTTCCTTCCATTGTTTTTCAATTCTCCTCTTCTTTCTCCATTGCCCAAATCGGCCATGTGGGGAATGGAGTTGCCAAACTCCATTCCCATCACCCAATGAACACAAAGCAACTACAATTAATATACTAACCCTTAATTTAATGCTAGTTCATTGAGATGTTTTAAACAAATTTCTAGGGTTTACCTTTTGAAGCTTTTAGGAGGGGTTTTAGCCCTTGGTTCAAGAAGGTGAATCCACCACCATTGCAAGGTTGATATTAAGCTCAAAAGAGAGAGAGAAAATGGAGTGTTACAATGGGGCAAAAATCGGTTGTGAAGAAGAATGAAGAGAGCATGAGTTTCTCATGTAGATTTTTACCTTGTTGGAAAGAGGAGACTCCAAGCTCCATAATGGTGTGCTTTTCTCTTCAAATGGGGAAAACCCATGGAGATGAAACTCATCCTTTTCGAATTTTGAAAAGAGGGAAATGTAGAGGAGAATGAGGGGAGTTCAAATATGTAATTTATTTTCGATTTGGAGCTTACATGGGGATGGAGCATGAGGAGGAAGATGAAGTTGCCATTGGAGGCTTGTGGAGCTCCATGAAATCGCCCAACCAGGGAGAGAGGAGGGAGAAATCGGTGAGAGAGAGGAGGAAAGAGAGAGAGATGAGTGAATGTGAGAGTGAGGTGAGAGGGAGGGAAATAAAGTAATGTTTACTTTATTGCTTTTTGCTTTTGGCTCTCTTATTTAATTAGCTAGTTACATGTGTGTGTGTGAGGGGTTATTTAGCTAGTAAAAACCGGCCCCCATGAAGTATACTAGCTGGAGCGTTTTTCGTCTTTTACAGAAAACGCTCGTTATTTTACCCGGTTTAGGTACCGTTCACTAACCGGGCCCATTTTCCGGAATTCCCTTGTTTAATTATTTTTATTGACTATTAAGCTTCCATAAATGCTTAATAATCATTATTTAATGATTTATAATTTTTACGGGTCTGTTTGACCACTTAAAGTCACGTTTCCGGGTTTTCTCGAGAAACGTGCTCTAAAGCTCTATTAGCGTTTTAATTCATTATTTGGATCCGTTTTCTTCGGGAGTTGTTCCCATACATTATTTAGGTCTTATTAAACCCTTAGAATCCATGTAATACGCTAATCGAGGTCTCGTACCTCCTATGGTTATTTAACGCTTATTTAGCGTTTTTCGCTTTTTAAGCGTTTCTTTATTTCTTTAGGATTTATTTTTCCTTCCCAATATTAATTAGGTACCATTAGGCCCTTAATTATGTATTAGATTAATTTTAATCCTTATATTTAAGTTCGGGGTATTTCAGTTTGGAACCCGATGATTTGTAAACGCCATAGTATTTTATTTTCCGCTGCATTTTTGTTTAATAGGGGCGTTACACTTCCATTGAAGCCTGATGTACAAATCAACCAGTAAACCAAAGAAAGAGGGGAGACACAGAAGTACGAAGGCGGAACTAAACACGACGGCCGCAAGGAGTGGCCATCGGAGAAGAAAAACGTAAAATAGTAGTGAAACGGGTTATTCTCCTTCCCTTATTTTTCTTTTGACACTCACAACATTCATATTTTCTATTGAAAAATAAGGATAAAATAATCCAAAAATTGTCTCCTTAATTTTTATGCGGTGTGGTAAAAAATAATCTATTAAGAAAATGAGGGGAAATTATTTATTATTTTGTAAAAATATAATATTAACAAATTACATTTATTTTTAGAAAAATTACATGTCCCACCCACAACGTTTGGTGAAATTACACACTTCACTCACAAGGTTTCAAAAATTGCTTTCCCCACCCATGTAGTTTTCCTCCTTTTTACATCCAACAACTTTTTTACATATATTTTTTAATTTAGAAATTGCTTAAACGTTGTCCGATATTGATGAAACTTTACATGGATGATGCTAAAGTGTTATATTTTGATCTTATGTCAAATTTGAAGTTTTTTAAGCTCACATGTGACCCCTAGGACCCAATGAAATGTGCATGTCACATATTTCATTGGGTCCCATAGATCACATATGAGCTTAGAAACCTTTAGATTTGTCACTGAACCAAAATACAACACTTTAGCATCGTCCATGTAAAATTTCATCAATTACAGAGAATGTTTCAGCATCTTTTAAATTGAAAAAACTTGGAAAAGTTATTGGACGTAAAACGAGAGAAACCACATGAGTGTGGAAAGTAATTGATAGGATCAGGGTGTTGACCGAGTAGGTCTGAGGTGTTAGTCTCGGACCAACTCTGCTTGGAAATAAACGCTTGTTGAAGAAAATGATGCAAAAGCTTTTGTATGAACTTAACATGACATGATTTTGCTTTGTATTCAAATTCGAAGTGAATTACAACCTAGCTTCCTTTCTTGGGATTAGATAGAGGTAGTCTGTCTAATCCAACACTCGATATACTCTACAAGTAGATCAATACAGAATAAGGAGTAAGGGAGTGTTTGTGTGCCCTATAGGAGATAAATTCCTAAGCTAAAGTGACAAAGTCACACTAAGATCTCTTGAAAATGCTTTCTGTAATACCCCCATCCCGCATCAGGATATGAGTAGTAATGTAAATGGTTTATAAGGATACATATGAGTTGACTACAACAACAAGACCTTCCACTTTTAAGCCCAAGTGAGGATTGAGGGCCTAAAGTGGCTAATTTTCAAGCCTAAATGATTTGAGAGCTAGGTTGTTGGACAGTTACCCATATGGGGTGTTACAAATGGTATCAGAGCTGACTCGGAACCGTGTTGGGATGATCTACCCAACACCTACCGAGGAGGTCCATGGGACCTGGATGTTAGGCTTGCAACAAGGATGTCGTGTTCTTTAAGTGGGGGAGTATGTAATACCCCCATCCCGCATCGGGATATGAGTAGTAATGTGAATGGTTTATAAGGATACATATGAGTTGACTACAACAACAAGACCTTCCACTTTTAAGCCCAAGTGTAATTATTATTATGAAGCCTCATGGGTGGAGTGTGTAATTCGCCAAATGTTATGGGTGGGTCATGTAATTTTCCCTATTTTTTATATAATAAATATAACTTTTTTTATATACAATGTATATATTTAAATTATATTTTTGTATATAATATATAAATCTTGATTAAATTTCTATATTATATGCATTCTTAAATTTAAACTGATAAAAAATCGGGCCAGAAAGGGGAGCTGAGCACCGACAGGGTTGGAAAAAAAAACTGAAACTAGCCCAGTCCGGCCCAAAAATATAAGAATCAGGCCCGATTACCGAGAGCTGGCCCAATAGGCCTGGAAAATTTCTCCAGCTTGACCTAAACCCTGTTCGTCCACCCGAATGATCACCTCTAGTCGGAATTCATGTGTAGGGGGAATAATGCATTTGTTGTATTACTTGATGATGTAGTGACTCAGAAGAGTGATAAGTAGGGGGTGTTAATTCAGTTTTTGAAACTGAATATTTTTAAATGTTTGATTCTAACTGGATATTTTAGTTAGTTTAGTTAATTCAGTTATTGAAACTGAATATTCAGTTATCAATAAAAAATCATACAAAATTAAATTAATCAATTTTAGTTAGTGTAACAAATTCAGTTAATTGATATTTTTTCAATAAAAATTAAGCTTTTTTTAATATTTACATAGTTTAATAAATAAAATTTTAACAAAAATTTTCTTTAATCAAATAATCGATGTATCTTATCCTTCAGCAAATTATCGAATCAAAATATAATTCAGTGAACTGAATAACTGAAATATAAAAAAGCAGTACAAAAATGATGAAAAATCGAAAACAATTCAATTTTTTAGTTATAACCAAATCAATCATATCATATAGACAGCTCTACTTTTTTATATATATAATTAAGGCTTCAGCCATTCATTAGAATAAAAATGAAAACCGGCGAGAACCAAACATACGAGACTATCATGAGCCTTATTAAAACCTACACAAGCAAAACCTAGTCCGAAAAAGCTTTGATAGGAAAAAAGTACCCAACCAACATCTTAAGTACAACAAGCCAACCTTACAATAATATTAAAAAACAACCGAAATAAAAACAGTACAAGAAAAGACGGTGACAAAATGAATTTACAATTCAACTCTCCAATCACTCAAACATCAACAACAACCCCATATAACATCTATTGTACACAGACCACACTTCCATCAGCTTTTACCTATACACAAAATATACTACCGGTGCACCAAATAGCGAATGCAAGGAAGAGGAGAATGGTGATCATCAGACAACCCCACACTCTGGTCACATCGATCATTTGATGAACAACAATTCCATCAAAATATCAGACTCCAAGGGGCATTGCATCTGCTGGATACAATAAAATGATAACACTATGAGCATTGCAACATTAGTGTCTTCTAGGTCCAGACATTCTCTGTTTGCTCCTCTGCAATTTTACACCACTCATTGCCACATCAAACTAGACCTGGCAATTTGGCCGATGGGTCGAGCTGACATAAACCCTAATTCAACCCATTTAAAATATCATTAACCCAACCTAACCAAAAAATGGATGGGTCAGAAAATCATGACCCCAACCCAACCCGTTTAAAATCCTCCAACCCTAACCCAACCCACCCAACCCATTTTTTAAGCATACAATAATTTAGATGGGTTAGGAGTAGAAATTAATACAAAAATCCAAACACATCAAGTGCTAGCTGGCACACTAATTAGGATGGAGCAAAAGGAAGAGAAGTAATCTTGCTTGATCAATCAAACTTTAAATGAATTCCATGTTATGCGAAGAATCTAAAGTACTGCACCAATTTCTCTTAAACATAATAACTCGTACTTTTTCCATAAGTTTATTTTTATCAATATGGGCCTAAAGCTCTACCTCTGTTGGGGAAGAATCCTATCTAGATATGCACATGATCCTAGTTCCCTTATGGGAACAAAAATGAAAATCTTCATTATGCATTAAAGAAATACACTAAAGACAGATCTTCTAAAGTTAAACATAATTTATAAATTGAGTGCTCAAAGCCTCAACCTATGACTAATAGTTTAAAAATAATTACACCCGTTAAACTGAGTGCTCATGCTTGATAAAAGTACAATCACAATCATTTTATCGTTATCAAAAGTTGAGGAACTTTTATGCAGCACGCTATCCGCACTACTAGTTTCAGAATTCATTGAGAGATTTATAATCAAGATCCTACTTACAAATATATATATCACCACTTTTATTCACTCTTCTTAATAATCTAAACATACATATGTTCTCAGGAACATAATGGCAATGAGAATAAGAAAAACAAACCTTGGGCGGTGATGAAGAGCGACATAGACATGAACAACAGTGTAGAGAATAAAGATGGATGTGAGTCTACAAGATGAGAGCATCGGGGTTTTCAACATTATGATAAGGACTTGGCCCTTTGTTATATGCACCTGGTTGGGTCATCTCCTTAGTTGGTGTAGGATCGGGTGGCTAACTCAAACCAACCAAAGGTGTGAGTCTAAGAGTTGGCTTGACTCAATCAGCTTTCGTAAGCGAGAAGCACTCTGTGATGTAGAGGCACTTAATCGAATTGATTAAATTAAGGGTGCGGAAGACTTTTGTGGTAATTGAAGCAAAACGATGAAAAAAGAGAAGGACTCTGTGGAACTCAGCAAGATACACAAATAAGCTATTTCATTTCCTGGTCAAATAAAACAACTTACAAATGTCCACTAAGTAGAAAGGATCTACTTAGCGGGTTTTCACTCACTCACCCAACACACTTTCTAATCAGATCAATGGTAAGTGTAGTGAAACTAGGATCTTCCTAGGCAGAGTCTATCTAAATGCGCTAACTAACTTGGTACGTATTCTCTCTTTCTTTCTGGCTTACAAAGTGATTCTCTTTCTCTCTCTAAGCTCTGAAACAATCCTCAATGAAAGCACACCTAAAACTGATTATTACACAACTTATTTATACTCTCAATACAACGGTAGGTCGAAGGAGTTAGTTCCGAAAATACCAGAACTAACTTAGTGGGCAACTTCCAATGGCTTTGAGTAGTCTTCTTACTTGGGCCGCGATCTTCGGGTGTTGAGGGAAGACTTCATGACCGTTGTGGCGTTTAAGGCATTCCCGAGTTGACTCCTTATAATTCGCAACAACACGGGAGAGTCTGTGAAGTCTTCTTAGTTGTGTGGACTCTATTGAAGCGGCTCACTTGTGTCGTTTAGGGATGATTGACTCTGTCGAGGTGATAGGCTATCTCTGCAACACTCCGATGTCCCAACAGTTCCCCCTTGTTGCTGATGATGGCAAACCTCCGTGAATCCCGATGGAGTCAATCCTGAAATAGAAACACAAAGGACTAGGGGAACCGACCCTGTCAAAGTTCCCCCTTAATAGCAACAGTAGTAGTTGAGTTCAAAGACTCCATTTAGGTTCCCCTTAAATTGTAGAGGGACTCCAGGCAAGCAATCATTAAATAGGCAGTGTAATAGGCAGGATATGACGTAGTAATAAAGCAGTTAAATACTAGACCACACGGTCCAGCAGCAGAAATCCAAGAGCAGTTTAAAAACAACAACAGAGTCACCCGTACACCAGACGGGATTCACCGTTTGTTGGAGTATGAAGATGTTGCTGAGATAGTCAACCAGATCAAAGGAGTCAATCACACTTCTCAAACAAGACAGAGTCAGTCAACCTTGAAAGAGCGAGAGAGTCCATCTATGTGAATTCATCAATCAGTTATGAAATTCAAGGAGCAACGTCCACTAAACCATAATAGTCATCAACTATCATCCTTGGACGAAATTCATGCAAAAAGTGAGAAAAATCCAAAGCCTTGACTTTCTGATAATTCGAGAGAGTCTGTCGGGCAGTTGCTAAAATTAAGGAGCAAGTACATCAACTACATTGACTTAAAGTGGTCATCAACGTTCAGACTTGGACCCAAATTCTCTCAACGTGGCACTAATATGAAGACTTGACTCCAGCTTCCGAAATTTGGCTCCAACTTCCGAAATTCAAGGAAAGAGTCGTTGGTTCCTGAAATTTCGGAACTGACAGAGTCAGTCTGCTACATCAGGCGTGAGAGTCATAATTGAACGTTTCAAGTCGTCCAATGGATTGGTTATTGTCCAAATTAAGGGCCAAGGCTTAGCAACGTTCATAAAGAAGTTAGGACCGGATTTTAAGCAACTACAAGTAACTACCATTTCAGATGGTAGAAACGGAAGCAGACTCCCTCAACGGCGCCACGTCATTTCGTTTCTCATTGCAGTTCCAGAGAGAATCATACAGAGCATTTGTTAGAGAAAGCTTTGCCTATTTTAGAGAGAGAGAGAAAGAAAAGGAGAGAGAGAAGTACTAGATTCGTTTGTGCATATCGACAGAGTCTTTCTAGGTAGGACCTAGTTTTCACTACACTTATCATTGAGCTGATCAGAGATTGTATTAGGTGAGTGAGTGAAAACCACGAAGTAGATCTCATCTACTGAGTGGGCAATAAGTTGTTTTGTTTTGACCTGGAATAAAATAACTTATATTGTGTTCCTGCTGAGTTCGACAGAGTCCTTGTACCTTTCGGGTGTTAATCCATTTAGCTCCTCTAAATCTCTCTTACTTTACTACCTTGAGCAACTGCTTCCGCGCACTTAGTTCGACTAAGTGTTTCTACGTCTCAAGTGTAAGTTCGATTGAGTCAAACCATCACAGACTCACACCTTGAGTTGGTTTGAGTCAGCCACCCGATCCTACATGTGGTATCAGAGCCTTGCTTAGGCTGACAGTCAATCAACGAGAAATGGCAGCAGTCGGTTGGGGTGGCTCAGACTCCGACGATCAAGACACAGAGTCCAGCGGCCTAGTATGTCTCATGGCACATGATGCGACTGATTCCATGATCCCCGACAATGAGGTAACTCACTCTCATCTTGAGACAGATCTTTATCGTATATCTCCTTTGGGTTTTGTGACTTTGATTGCTAAAATGGTCTCTGAGACTAACTCTCTTAAAGCTGATCTTAACAGAAAAATCTCTGAGTTAACTAAGGAACTTGAGGTCTCAAAAAGTCTTATGTATGCTTTGAGAGATGAAACTGAGGAACATAAGACTATTTCCTGCTCACTTAGATTGGATTTGCGGACTCTCGGCGTCGTGTTGACTCCCTTAAAAAGGAGCTCGACAAAACCAAGAGTCTTACTGAATCCAACCAAAGGGAACAGGAAGAGTCACTCACTCAGATTGACTCTCTCAAACATGACCTCACTGTTTTCGCTGACAAGTGTTGTTCATTGTAGAATGAGCTAAATAGTTCAGAATCTCAAGTTATCTCTCTAACCTCTTCTGTTGAGCAACTCTCTCGAAAATTGAAAGAAAAGGAACATGCACTCTCTCTCAAACCAGTCAATTTCATCAAACAGGTCACTCCATCAGAATTTCCCGAGTGGGCCAACTCCAAGATCAAGGAAGTTAGTCAAGATCGTGATAATCTTCGAAAGGAAGTTGAAAAACTCTCCCAAGAGATAGTCAATATACGATCTAGAGTTGGATCCACTCAATCGAAGCCCAAGTGGCATAAAGGTAAATTCAATATCCCTAAAAATATGTCCAAATCCAACAACAAACCCAAGCGCCAACAACAAAAAGAAAATTTTGATTCTTGGTGGAAAGGACAGCAAAAATACGTCAATCTTCCTCCCACTAAGATTTGCGGTTATTGTGGGAGTCTTGGACATCGAGATAGTGCCTGTGAAAAGCTTCACAAGGATGTGTCATTTAATATCAAGTGACTCAATCTTATCCTTGAGGCACGAGAAAAGCTGAAAAAATCTGGTTCAAAAAGGGGACCCAAGTATATTTGGGTTCCCAAAACTTCTAAGTGATTTTTTTGCAGGTGGAAGCGAGCGTGGAGATGGACTATTTGTACTTGGATAATGGGTGCTCCAGACACACGACTGGAAATCCCGACAAATTCAGCTCGCTTTCAACCTAAAAAGGAGGTAAGGGTATCTTTGGCAACAACAATCAAGGTGAAATCGTGGGAGTTGGCTCCATAGGTAACGCCTCCAAGTTTAAGGTAGATGGAGTCCATCTGGTCACTGGACTTCAACATAGTCTGTTAAGCATTTTTCAAATTTGTGAAAGATTCAATTTAGTACTTCTCTCATATGTCGTTTGTAAAGTTTTTCATGAACGTACAAGATCTCTAGAACCATGGGACGTAAAGAAGGAAATATGTACAAGAAGTGTCTAAATGCCATCAATTCTGACGATCAACTTTGTCTATATGCTCGCTTTCAAGCAGCACCCAAACAGTCCCATCTTAAGGCGGTCAAGCAAATCTTTCGATACTTAAAAGGAACCAGTCAACTTCATCTATGGTACCTTCGTTCCCCTATATTGCTTTATCTGGTTTTAGTGATTCTGACTGGACAGATTCCCACCATGATCGAAAGAGTACATCTAGCAATGCACAATTCCATGGTCTATGCTTAGTCTCTTGGTCCTCTACAAAGCAAAATTTTGCTGAGATCAAATTGGTATTTAAAATCTCTGGAAACCCAGTCCAACATTGGAGAACCAAACACATTGCAATATGTTTCCATTTCTTGAAGGACTGTGTTGAGAAAAAGACTAATTCAACTTGACTTTGTTCCAATAGAGGATCAGCTGGCAGATATCTTTACCAAGCCTCTTCCTACCACCAGATTCGAGGCACTCCGTTCAGCAATCGGAATGACTCAATCAATGTAAGACGGTAGTCTCTCTCCTCCCTTGGCTATAATAATTAGTAGGTGTTGCTTGCATACTGTTTGAGTCAATCCGTGTCCTCATATTGATAGACTGTGTCTGTTCTTTGTGTCCCTTTACGATTTTAATTTAAAAAAAAACAAAAAAAGGGAGAGAGGACAAAGGCAAGGTACTCCGCTAACTTGTTTCTCCTGAACCAAAAGGGACCTCATCCACTCGGTTATTAAGCCTTTAAGGGTGCTTCATCACCTAACTTCCTAAGGGTGTGCGAAACCTGGGAAAGTTGGCCCAAAGCTGTTACATGGGTGGAGAGAAAAGTCTGGGGGATGGAGACAGTCCCTGTGTGCTTAATTTGTTAAATATCTATGCATTGCAAATATAGAGCTATAAAGTCTTCAAAAATACAATGCAATGCAAACAGGATCATTACAAGTTATGAGTATGTGGCAATGAAAGGTATTGTGGAATATGACAATACTTCTTGCCCCTTGTCGTCCATGAGTATGTTTGCGTTATGGATACAGTCTATTTGTTTTTTAATGTACGGATTGACTTAGACTCTGTTGCAAACTTCTCTTACTGATGACAGCAAAAAGGGGGAAGTAGTGAATCCCGTCTCTCTACGAACGGGTCACTCTGGCTATGTTCTGGATTGACTCTGTCTCTGTGTGACTAGGTCTTAGGTGAAGTTTGGATATTCTGTTTCGTTTTTACTCTATTGGTACTAGATCATGTTGGTTGCAGTTTTCTTAACTTAGTCTTATATTCCCTTTTTCCAATCTCTCTTAGTAGGTTATGGTTTACCAAAATTGTGCTCATCGATTCAGGGGGAACTCTAACAAGAGTTACTCAATCTACGCTGTGATTAAGGGGGAACTTGGACAGGGTCAGTTCCCCAAAATTCTTTTTTCCCTTGTCTTGTTTTGCAGATTGACTCATTCGGGATTCACAAAAAGAGTTTTGCTATCATCAGCAACAAGGGGGAAACTGTTGGAGTATGGAGGTGTTGCTGAGATAGTCAACCAGATCAAGGAGTCAATCACACTTCTCAAAACAAGACAGAGTCAGTCAACCTCGAAAGAGTGAGAGAGTCCATCTATGTGAATTCATCAATCAGTTATGAAATTCAAGGAGCAACGTCCACTAAACCATAACAGTCATCAACTATCATCCTTGGCCGAAATTCATGCAAAAAGTGAGAAAAATCCAAAGCCTTGACTTTCTGATAATTCGAGAGAGTCTGTTGGGTAGTTGCTAAAATTAAGGAGCAAGTACATCAACTACATTGACTTAAAACAGTCATCAACGTTCAGACTTGGACCCAAATTCTCTCAACGTGGCACTAATCTAAAGACTTGACTCCAGCTTCCGAAATTTGGCTCCAACTTCCGAAATTCAAGGAAAGAGTCGTTGGTTCCTGAAATTTCGGAACTAACAGAGTCAGTCTGCTACATCAGGTATGAGAGTCATAATTGAACATTGCCAAGTCGTCCAATGGATTGGTTATTGTCCGAAAATTAAGGTCCAAGGCTTAGCAACGTTCATAAAGAAGTTAGGACCGGATTTTAAGCAACTACAAGTAACTACCATGTTCAGATGGCAGAAATTTCGGAAGCAGACTCCCTCAACGACTCCACTATATAAGAGAGTTGTCATTTCGTTTCTCATTGCAGCTTTCCAGAGAGAATCATACAAAGCATTTGTTTAGAGAAAGTTTTTCCTATTTTAGAGAGAGAGAGAGAAAGAAAAGGAGAGAGAGAAGTACTAGATTCGTTTGTGCATATCGACAGAGTCTTTCTAGGTAGGACCTAGTTTTCACTACACTTATCATTGAGCTGATCAGAGATTGTATTGGGTGAGTGAGTGAAAACCACGAAGTAGATCTCATCTACTGAGTGGGCATTATAAGTTGTTTTGTTTTGACCAAGAAATAAAATAACTTATATTGTGTATCCTGCTGAGTTCGACAGAGTCCTTGTACCTTTCGGGTGTTAATCCATTTAGCTCCTCTAAATCTCTCTTACTTTACTACCTTGAGCAACTGCTTCCGCGCACTTAGTTCGACTAAGTGTTTCTACGTCTCAAGTGTAAGTTCGATTGAGTCAAACCATCTCACAGAATCACACCTTGAGTTGGTTTGAGTCAGCCACCCGATCCTACAATGTGGGCCAGATTAATGGAATGACGGTTGATTATGCAGTACATTATGGTGAGGTCCAAGCAGTTGACCATGAGATTTCCTTCTTTTCGTGGGACAATGTTTTTGATGACCAGAATGTGTAGGAGTTGGTGTAAAATGGAGAGATCGCCACGGGGTATGGGTGAGCCAATCTTTTTCTTGGAGGAGAAAAAGCGATAGATTTTATTTTGTGGGACCCTGGGGATTTCAGGAAGGACTCCTTTCTCATAGAAGGACAGGCCAATAGCAGGGACTCCAAGGATTTGGGACAATTTTTCAAGATTGAAGAAGATTGGGGTGGAATTAACAGAAGACTGTGCAACACCGTTTTTGATAACAAGATTTTGAAAGAAATCGACAGACTCTTGGGGATACCACTCCGTTATCTCACATAAGAGGTGTTTCCACCCCTGAACATCTAGCATGGTCACTAACTCCCCTAGGTTTGAAGATAGAGCCCATGAAAAATCGAGGAACTTACCCCTGACGATATTTCGTTCTGAGGCAGGGTCCCCGAGCATGTAGCGCTGGTTGAAGGGGTCTATCTTCGCACATCTTCGGTGCGGTTTTGGAGGTTTCTGGTCCTTGGTGGAGGTGGCGCCAGTAGAAGTGTCGTGACTGACCGTGGGCAATTCTTGGACTGGTGACGATTCGTCGTAGCTAGAGGAGACTGGTTGGGCCTTGATAGAAGAACGGAGTACTCTTTTGGCTGTGGGTAGGCTGGAGGTTTGAGCTTTTCTTTTACGGGTTTTGGGTTTAGGTTGTTGTGGTGGTGTTGCTGATTTTGCGGGAGATACGGGTGGGGTTGGTGTAGGAGATTTGTTGGTTGGGGCTTGCGGTTGATCAGTAGGTTGGGTTTCGGCAGTAGGGTTTTGATCTTGTAGTGGTGGAGATGGTGGCATGGTTTGTAGTGGGGTAGCTTCTTCAATATTGGTTTCAATAATGTCGGTTTTTGCGGCAGAAGGTGGTGTTTGATGGGGGGATTATCACAGGTGGTTGGTGGTGGTGTGGCGGAGTGTGTGGGGATGAGGTAGCAGTGGTTTTAGTGGGAGAGTGAGTGGTGGTGGTGGTGGTGAGTGGAGATGGATTTGGGTTGGCCATCGATTGGAGGTACGCCTGAAGGCGGATGGGATCTTGGAAAATATCGGCCGGGATGTTGATACCGTTGAAATTGATGCCTGCCATTTGGAAAGTGTAGGAGACTTGGGTGTAAAAGGGATGGAAGTGAGAGAGATGGAGTGGACGGGTGATGGCTATAAAGGCTGTAACGTTTGCGGAAGATGCAGAGGTAGCTTGTGTCAGGCGAGAAAAATAAGGGGCCGCAGGGTTTTGGCGAGATTAACGGCGAGGATTCAGGCGGGGTGGGTTTGGATCGATGACGTGGGCGGTAGTGCGAGAATAATAGACATGCTAAGCAATAAAACACGTTTCACAGATTCAAGTGCAAAAATAGACAAACTCGATGAGACATGAGGGAGTACCTGCTGAAGATTACGGTAGGGGCAAGGAGATGCGACCGTCTAGGTAGACGGAGTCAACCCGATTGCTGATCGCAGTGCTTCGAATCGTGCTGTAGATAGGGGTTTAGTAAAGATATCTGCAAGTTGATCTTCTATGGGCACAAAGTCAAGTTGGATGAGCTTTTTCTCGACACATTCTTTCAAGAAGTGAAAGCGAATTTCAATATGTTTGGTTCTTGAGTGTTGGACTGGGTTTTCGGATATTTTGATGGTGCTTTTGTTGTCACAGTAAATTGGGATTTGTTCTTGGGTGACATAATAGTCTTGAAGTTGTTGTTTCATCCAAAGGAGTTGGGAGCAACAGGCTGCAACAGAGACATACTCTGCCTCCGCTGTAGAGAGTGATACGGAGTTCTGTTTTTTGGAGGACCATGAAACAAGGCAAAGACCCAAGAACTGTGCATTACCTGAAGTACTCTTTCGATCTTGGAGGGAGCCAGCCCAATCAGAATCACTATATCCAGATAAGGTGAAAGTAGGAGATCGTGGATACCATAGATAGAGTGTACTTGTACCTTTTAGATATCTGAAGATACGCTTGACTGCTTTGAGGTGAGACTTCTTTGGGGCTGCTTGGAAGCGAGCACAGAGGCAGCCTGCGTGAAGAATGTCGGGGCGACTGGCAGTGAGGTACAAGAGGGACCCTATCATTCCTCTATATTCTGTGGCATTGACACCGACTCCGTCATCATCAGGATGAAGTTTTGCAGATGTACAGCTTGGTGTGGACATACTCTTGGCATTTTTGAGGTTGTACTTGTCAAGGAGTTCCTTGATGTACTTTTGCTGGTGGATCTTAATCCATTCCTTCTCCTGTTGAATTTGTAATCCTAGGAAAAACTTGAGCTCACCTAACTCATTCATGGAAAACTCTTGCTTCATTAGGTTAGCAAAATGATATCATCAACATAGATCTGTACTAGAAGTAAGTCATGCAATGAGTGAAGAATGAATAGTGTTTTATCTACGTTACCTCGAGAGAAACCATTTTGCAATAGATATGTAGACAGTCTTTCATACCAGGCGCGTGAGCCTGTTTCAGTCTGTAAAGGGCCTTACATAGTTTGTAGATGTAGTCGGGATGGACGGAGTCTGTGAACCCTAGTGGTTGCTCGACGTAGACTTCTCTATCAATGTAGCCATGGAGGAAGGCTGTCTTGACGTCCATTTGATATAATTGGAAACCTTTGAATGCAACAAATGCAATTAACATGCGAATTGCTTCAAGACGAGCTACGGGAGCGAAGGTTTCATCATAGTCAATCCCTTCTTCTTGATTGTAGCCCTGAACGACCAGTCTAGATTTATTCCTGAAAACTTGTCCTGCATCATCAAGTCTGTTACGAAAGACCCAACGAGTACCAATGGTTTGCTGATGTGTGGGTCGAGGAACTAGCTCCCAGACAGCATGTCTTTGGAGAGAATTTAGTTCCTCCTGCATTGCAATGACCCAATCACTATCAAGGAGTGCTTCTTCGACATTTCTTGGTTCAGTGCTGGAGAGAAAGGCACCAAAGGCACAAAGGTTTTGCATAGCTTGGAGACGTGTTTGAACACCGGAGTTTGGGTCTGTAATGATATTTTCAGGAGGGTGAGCTGATTTTAGTTGGAACTGTCGACGTGAAGCAGAAGGGGGTGTGTCTTTGTCAGAGGAGTCAAAGTTCAAGTTTTGTGGTAAGGGTGTCTCCAGGGTATTGTCAGAGTCAGTAGAGTCTGATGTATTGTTTTTGTTTGCCGGAGAATCATTAGGAGTGATGGATTGGGAATTGGGGAGTCTTCCTATGGGTACAGTGATGAAGTGTGGATCGGTTAGGAAGTCATCATGAGCAAAGTCAAGTTGATCAGAAGATGAGCCAACATTGTGGGACTCATCGAACTTGACATGGGGACTCTCTTCTAAACATTGAGTTCTCATATTGATAACACGATAAGCTTTGCTTTTAGAAGAGTAGCCAAGAAAAATACCTTCATCACTTTTAGGAGAGAACTTACCCAAGTTGTCCTTACCATTGTTGTGGATAAAGCACTTACATCCGAAACGCCTGAGATGAATAAGACTTGGTTTACGTTGACGGAGTAGTTCATAGGGTGTCTTGTGAAGGAATGGATGAATCAGCGCACGATTTAACACATAGCATGCTGTGTTAATAGCTTCTGCCCAGTATGATGGAGTGAGTTGACTGTCAATGAGCATGGTGCGTGCCATTTCTACCAAAGTTCTATTCTTTCGTTCAACCACTCCGTTTTGTTCCGGAGTGCGTGCATATGAGATTTGGTGATCGACTCCGTTGTCCCTGCAAAACTCATCAAACGACTTGTTGCAAAATTCAGTACCCTGGTCCGTTCTCAGGGGTTTCAAAGTGAATGAAAATTTGTTGATAAGCATTTTATGGAGGTTGATGAACTCCGTAAAAGTTTCATCCTTAGTAGATAGAAAAATGACCCAAGTCCACCTTGAATAGTCATCGACTATGACTAGAATGTACCTCTTACCACTTCTACTTTGTGTACGCATGGGACCGAAAAGATCCATGTGGAGCAATTCTAACGGAGAGCTAGTAGAGAGAGTCGACTTATTTTTGAAGGAGGACCGGGTGTGTTTACCTTTTACGCATGCTTCACAGACAGAGTCTGTGTCGAAGTTTGTGTCAGGTAAACCGATCACCAAGTCCTTGCTTTTGAGTTTGTTCAACAGTCTGTGATTTGCGTGACCAAGTCTGGAGTGCCACAACAATGAGTTCTTGGAATGCATGTTGTGACAGACTTGATCGTCTGGATTAATGTAGTTTAAGCACATTTTGTAGAGATTTCCTTCTCTACATCCCACAACTTTTAATGAACCTGTACACTCATCATAAACCTTACAATCCGAAGAGGAGAAAAGTACCAAATTGAATCTATCACAAATTTGAGAAATACTTAGTAAACTATGTTGGTGTTCAGGGATATATTTTTGGATTCAGAAGCATTTATATCATTTTGAAGAGAACAACACTTGTCAGTAAAGATGGTGAGGTCTTGTTTGAGAGAGTCGACCAGGGTGAGAGACTCTTTCTGGTCACCCTAGCTAAATTGAGTTCGCTCTAAGGTATCATGAAGTTCCTTTTGAAGGGAATCAACATGACGCCTTGATTCTTGTAGATCTAACCTGAGAGAACAAGAGATGGTTTTGTGTTCCTCAGCTTCATCTCTTAGGGCATACATAAGACCTTTTGAGATTTCGAGTTCCTCAGATAGCTCGGTTATTTTGCTGGTAAGACTTGCTTTGAGGGAGTTGTTCTCGGAGACAATTTTAGCAATTAAAGTCATAAATCCCATAGGAGAAATACGGTAAAGATCTGTTTCAAGGTGAGAACGAGTTACCTCATTGTCTGGAATTATGGATTCCGTCGTGTCGTGTGCCATGAGACATACCAGGCCGCTGGACTCTGCGTCTGGATCGTCGGAGTCTGAATCACCCCAACCAACAGCTGCCATCAGCGATCTCCCTTGAGATTTTCCATACTGGTTCTTGAATAAGGGAAAGTCCTTCTTGAAGTGACCGGGTTTATTGTAGTTGAAACAAGTGACAGAATTGAAGACTTGTTTGGAGGTGTTTGAGAACGACCGACTCTGTCAATTAGGTTGGTTATGCATGAATTTTCGGAAGTTCTTGACTATGAAGACAAAGTCTTCCATAGTCTCAGCCTCACTTTCCTCAACAATAATATCCACCAACTCAGCCTTGGCTTGTCTGATTTGAGTATCAGCGACATAGGCTCCTTCTTGAGTGTACTGAGTCGAATTAACCTGCAAGGCTTGGTCATTCAAAGTAGTAGTCTTACTAGAAGAAGGAGAAGATGTATTACCACATTTCTTTCGAACATTCTTCTTGTATTTATCTACAGATTGTAGATAGGAACCTAGGTCTTGACAACTCCATTTGGATAAATCCTTGCATGCTTTGGTGGAGATTACCGTTTTTGCCCATTCTTCTCGGAGATTGTCCAGCAGCTTGTGCAAGACACTCTCTCTATCCAGTAAGATGTTAACTTCCTGCATAGTAGTAGTTAGTAAATAGAAACGATCAAGCACTTCTTCCAGGGACTCACCAGGCTTTTGTAGAAAATTTTCATAGTCCATTCGGAGTTCTTGAGCTTTGCATTTCTTGAGTTCAGTGACTCCATCGTGAGTAGCTTGAAGGAGTGTCCATATCTCATTTGCGGACTTACAGTGATTGACTCTCCTTTGTTCTGGGATGGACAGGCAAGTGTATATTGCACGTGATGCTTGTCGATTCAGCTCGTACCTTTTGCGATCTGCAGCAGTCCATGTTGATCGATCTGGATTGACTGCAAGATCTCCTCCAGTGACTATCTCCCAAAGCTCAGAGTTGACAGACTCAATGTGTTGCTCGATCTCGTTTTTCCAATGGTCGTAGTTGGTGGAGGTGAGTCTGGGGTGCTCGAAGTGCATTTTGTTGTTTTGATTGGTGAAGAGATCTGCCATTGCTTCGTTGATTGACCGTTAGCCTAAGCAAGGCTCTGATACCACGTGTAGGATCGGGTGGCTAACTCAAACCAACCAAAGGTGTGAGTCTAAGAGTTGGCTTGACTCAATCAGCTTCGTAAGCGAGAAGCACTCTGTGATGTAGAGGCACTTAATCGAATTGATTAAATTAAGGGTGCAGAAGACTTTTGCGGTAATTGAAGCGAAACGATGAAAAGAGAGAAGGACTCTGTGAAACTCAGCAAGATACACAAATAAGCTATTTCATTTCCTGGTCAAATAAAACAACTTACAAATGTCCACTAAGTAGAAAGGATCTACTTAGCGGTTTTTCACTCACTCACCCAACACACTTTCTAATCAGATCAATGGTAAGCGTAGTGAAACTAGGATCTTCCTAGGCAGAGTCTATCTAAATGCGCTAACTAACTTGGTACGTATTCTCTCTCTCTTTCTGGCTTACAAAGCGAATCTCTTTCTCTCTCTAAGCTCTGAAACAATCCTCAATGAAAGCACACCTAAAACAGATTATTACACAGCTTATTTATACTCTCAATACAACGGTAGGTCGAAGGAGTTAGTTCCGAAAATACCGGAACTAACTTAGTGGGCAACTTCCAACGGCTTTGAGTAGTCTTCTTACTTGGGCCGCGATCTTCGGGTGTTGAGGGAAGACTTCATGACCATTGTGGCGTTTAAGGCATTCCCGAGTTGACTCCTTATAATTCGCAACAGCACGGGAGAGTCTGTGAAGTCTTCTTAGTTGTGTGGACTCTATTGAAGCGGCTCACTCTTTGTATCTGTCTAGGGATGATTGACTCTGTCGAGGTGATAGGCTATCTCTGCAACACTCCGATGTCCCAACAGTTGAGATTGTGTGATATTATTAAATGTTGGATAGTCCACCTGCACTTGGACTTAAGGCTAAGGTATATTTGATATGAAAATAATATATATATGTATATATATATATCTGTGTGTGTGTGTGAATTTTTATTTTTATTTTTTATCATTAACAAATAGCTTTTCGGGTTTCGAGTTGGGTCATGGGTTTAGATCTCTACCCTAAACCAACCCACGAAATTAGCTTATTACCCTAATCTAACCCATAAAATAAATGAGTCAATAATCAAGACCCTAACCCGCAAAAATATGGGTAGGGTTCGGGTTGGGTTAAAATTGTCATGTCTACATTAGACTGCAATCATTAGCAGCAGATCCCTTTTACTTCAATCTACTAGAAGCTTCTCTTCCCGTTGCTGCTAATGACAACAACATCTTTCTTTGTAGCTAGTTCTATCAAGTCGTTGCAACACTATAAACAGATTATTTTAGGAGGTAAATAACTCGTAATCTATTAAGAGGTCCTTCCACCAGCCTTTAGTCCAGTTCCAGATTTCTCTTTTTGTATGATTGATCAACTCAGGGAGGAACGCACCTTTATTGAAGATTACCTCATTTATTCCTCTCTAGATGTTCTAGATTGTATAAAAGAAGGTACTCCTCCACATCTTGAGAACTCTTTTTTTCCCAACCTATGCCTCATTCATAGATACCTGCGATCAGAGATATATAAACATTCAAAAGAATCGCGCAGTCAGTTGACACTAAGTAAACTACTAATTCATGAAGAAATACAATTCATTTGTTTGAAGAAAAAAACTCATTCCACTCATAAGGAGTGGAATCCATCAACCTGTATCCAACACATTCAATACTAAGACTCAATAAAACAAATGGACCCTTACACTGGCAACCAAAATCCACCAACGAACAACCAAACGAGTGGGGTCACAAAATAAATAATTCCACCAACAATCACCCGAACTAGCTGGGTCGCAAAGTAAACAATTCCACCTCACTCTAAGTTCTTATAAGTGTGCACATCCTTGTAAGGGTACTTCTGACCACGAAGAAGTAGATCTATAGAGCTTAAACTGCGATATAGTGGTCGCAGCGTAAAATAATTATTCCAATTCACAAATGTGTACAAATCAATCCCAGTGAAGGTTCCCAAAAGCCATTACCACCAATCTTGAATAAATAACATCACATTTTCAAAATCCCCAATTTGTTCTCAAATCCCTAATTTCACATTCAACCACAAGGGTTTCCACATCAATCAATTCCATCGTATTTCACAGGATTCACACATTGATTAGTGAGCATAGTAGTTTACTTGGAACTACGCCCATTGAGAGACAAAGATCTAGCAATCCCCGCCGATGAGCTCGGGGATCTAAAATTCAATAATCATACAATCAATCATTCAATGCCACAAATAGCTCACAATCGAAGACTCTTACTTTCTTAGATATTCTTACCCTTATATCTAACTTCAAGTAGCACCAACAATGGGAGATGAGAGTTATGTGAAAGGAGGGAGATGAGTAAGGCGTGGCACAGAGAGGGGGAGGAGTTGAGAACGTGATGTGTAGGTAAAAGAAAAGAAGGTGAAGAGAAGAAAGAAAAATAAAATAAGGAAAAGAAAAGAAAGAAGTAATTAAGTAAGAAAATAATTGGAAGTAAATAATTAAAAAAGAATATCAATATCTAAACAACATCATGTTGTATTTTATTTACTCCCATATACTCTCATCCCCACTTGAAAATAAACCCCATTTTCCAATAATCCTTCACTATTAATAAACCAATATTAGCCGATTAACAATCCATGATTAACCCAATATATTATATATAATATATGCTTGTAATTTAGTCAAATTCGGGGTATTTCATTTAGCTTGGCTAAGAGAGTGCTATTTGGGTTGGAGGTCAAAGAAGTTGTTTCAATTCCAGTTAAGGATGATAATAGATCTACAAATGGAAATTGACGGATGAAAGAACTAAACATGTGGAAATTGCCGTCATTATGTGAGAGATCAAAGTCGAAATGCTTTAATCACAAGTGAACACATATTTAAAATTAATCTTTTTTTAATATTTATATAGTTTAATTAATACAATTTTAACAAATTTTGCTCTAATTGAATAATCAATGTATCTTATCCTATAACAAATTATCGAATCAAAATATAATTCAATGAACTTAATAACTGAAATATAAAAAACTAGTACAAAAATGATTAAAAATTGAAACAAATTCAGTTTTAAGTTTTAACCAAATTAATCATATTGTATAGACAACTCTACTTATATATATATATATATAATTAAGGGTTCCGCCAATCATTAGAATAAAAATGAAAAGCGGCGGAACCAAGAGGATGAGACTATTATGGGCCTCATTAAAACCTACATAAGCAAAACCCGGTGGGAAAAGCTTTGATAGGAAAAAAATACCCAACCAGCATCTTAAGTACAACAGGCCAACCTTACAGTAAATATTCAAAAACAACAGAAATAAAAACATTAGAGAAAATGGCAGTGACATAATTAAATTACAACCTAGACTCAATCACTCATAAAACAACAACCCCATATAACGTTTGTTGTACGCAGTGCACACTTCCAACATCTTTTACCTATACACAAAAGATACTACCGGTGCACCATATAGCGAATGCAAGGAAGAGGAGAGTGGCGATCAACAGAAAACCCCACACTATGGTCACAACATTTGATGACCAACAATTCCATCAAAATATCAGACTCCAAGGGGCATTGCATTTGCTGGATACAACAAAATGATAACACTACAAACATTGCATCATTAGTGTCTTGCAGGTCTAGACATCCTCTAGTTCGTTCCTCTGCAGCCTTACACCACTCACTACCACATCCAACTGCAACCGCCAGCCGTTCCCTTTTACTTCAGTCTACTAGAAGCTTCTCTTCCCGTTGCTGCTAATGACAACAACATCCCTCTTTGTAGCTAGTTTAGTCAAGTTGCTGCAACACTGTAAATAGATTAGTTTGGGAGGTAAATAACTCGCAATCTATTAGGAGGTCCTTCCACTAGCCTTTAATCCAGTTCCGGATTTCTCTTTTTGTATGATTGATCAACTCAGGGAGGAACACACCTTCATTGAAGATTACCTCATTTATTCCTCTCTAAATGTTCTAGATTGCATAAAAGAAGGTACTCCTCCACACCTTGAGAACTCTTTTTTTTCATGCTTCTACTCATCGACGAATAGAGTGTTGCATATCATATAAATTATCTGAATTCTGTGCCGGGATATCAACTCTCATACCCCCACCAGTTAAAAAACATATTCGCCCACACTGGCGACACTTTCCTGCATGAGAGGAAAAGGTGCTTCCTAGTTTCCATTGCTTTACCACATAGCGCGCAGTAACTTCTGCCCAAGACAATCATGTTACGTTACAACATCACATCTAGCGTGTTAAGTCTACCGAAATCTAGGAACCACAATAGCAGTTCCACTCTTGGCCCAACAGAACCTTCCATATAAGTTTATAATTATATTGACCATCATCTTAAGCTTCACCATCAGCTAGAATACGGGCCATCTCTTTTACTTTGTAACTTCCCGACCGACTATCTTTCTAGATTCACTTATCACATTCTCCTCTTACTGGAACTAGCTGCTCAACCGTTGTAGAAAATTCCTTTTTCGAAGTTGCTTTTCTACGGCCCAGACATCTTGCCCAAGCACAACTTCACACCCATGCTCACCATCCCACATCCCAACATCAGGTATATTCAGGGTCGAAGCCACAAAATACAAGTTAAAGGGGCCAAGATAGTTCGGCAAAAAGTAAAAATAGTTGTATCAATCTTCTATATGTATTTATCAAAATATATGATCTCCATTGTTCAATTATTATAAAAGTATGGTATCTTCTTTCTAACTATACTTTCTTTGTTAATTATTAACGACAACCTGATGTTTTTTTCTAATACAAGGTACGAAACCATGAATTGAACATGATATTTATAATTTCAAGATTTATCTTAATTGTTTCCTCTTTATAGTACTATTCAAACTATCTTATTGTTTGGGGGCAGGCCCACCAAACGGTGAACCTAGCTCCGCCACTGGGTATATTACAGTCTTTCTGCACGCTGATCTCAAATAGGTTAGCGTATCTCTCCTTAAGGGCCTTTTCTCCTATCCACACTTCATGGCAAAACAATGTATTTCCCTCTCCCACTTCAATACTTAACAACTCATCAGAAGCTCTAGCCACTTATGGATCATTGTTAATCGCCTTTTTTAATGAAACCCATATACTAGGAGATCATAATATCTGCCAACATCCATCATTCAGTTGAGAGCCTCTTTTTACATTACACATTGAATTCATAGTCCTCTTCTACAATGACGTGTCTCTATTACAATATTTTTAACTTGATAAGTGGTTGAGGTTTCTGATTTTATATTGCTAACACCCAATCTGCCATTTCTTTTGATCTGCGTATAAACAACTCTACTACTAGTTGGGTTTTTGTAAGAATTGAGTTATGTGACATATATGACCCGTTATTACTAAGGAAAGTCTATACCAGTAATGTGAATTTGTACGGTTTTAAAGAGATTGTCTACTATCTTGACGATACTCAAGTCTCATCTCCAAAGGATTAGGAATAATATTTCAAGGTGGTAAGTTATGCTCGTTCTTTTAGGCATATCTATAGCTTTTGTGTTTTAATATATTTGTTGCATATTCATCGACTTTTTTAAGGTATATTCTCATACTAGATTAAAGAATGTGATGAAGATTGTTGGGTAAAATGTTGTTTCTAGGAGTATCATATCAAGATCTCAAATAATCTGGTTTGGTGGGTCTAAGAGAATAATAATCTTCACCTACTCCCAAAAGCTTTTCTATGAGAATAGAAAGTGTTCCCGGTGAGCGTGTATGGTAACATGTTTGCAGCTTTTGCATACAATGCTGAAATAGGTAGCATTTTGACTTATACTTCAATTTATCAACTTTTTTAGTTCATTAAAAATTGCAAGTTACTTATTAATATTCATTCACTATAGAAAGTTGTATGTTATACTTGAAGTTAATTAAGGAGGTGTTTGTTTTAGGAGAATTAGAAAAACAAATCTTAATGATTCTAATTTCTATTGTTTGTTTAACTATTGTACCGCATTTTTAATAAAAAGAGGGAGAATGACCTAAAACTTGATTTCCACCTTCCTCCACAGATAAGATTTATTTTCCCTAAACTTCATCAATCGATAGCTAGTGATTATCTATTGGTGAGAGGTGAATGTTAAACTATGATCATTGCGAGTTGACCCTTGATTGGAGATTGGTGACCATGGACAATTGGCCTACAACGGTTGTACGGTGATATATTTCCATTTTCCCAACACAAGCAAAATAGACAAGAGACTACGAGAGAGTTATTTTTCTTGTATTTTGTTTCCTGATTTTATTCGTTTTTCCTAGTACAAACCTAATATCCCCTAAAAGGTAAACTTGAAGGGTAATCTTGATTCTTAAGTTTACCTCACTAATACAAAACTTGATCTAAGGTTTAGTGTTTAACATTTAAGTCAATATCTTCAATCCCCTTGTGACACTAATCTTTTGGCAGCTTTACACGTCCATTAATGGTACTTTAGAAAATGGTTGTGATTCTTAACAGTTGCCTACTTATGATTTGATAGGTTTTTGTAATTTAGATTGGGTTGTTTGTCATTTAACACACTAATCTGTCAGTAGGTATTCTATCTTGTTTAGTGGATCTTCTATTTCCAGGAAGTCTAGGAAATAAGCTTGCATATTTCTTTCCTTAACATTACAAAACAATGCGGAAGGTTGTCACTAAGTTAGCTTGGCTAAGTAGAGTGTTATATGAGTTAGAGGTCAAAGAAGTTGTTTCAATTCTAGTTAGGGATGATAATAGATCTGCAGGAAGAAATTGACGCATGAAAGGATTAAACATGTGGAAATTGACGTCATTATGTGAGAGATCAAATTCGAAATGGTTTAATCACAAGTGAACACATATCCAACACCTTACAATTAGCTGCTACTCTTACAACAAGGATCATTATTGATGCTTTGGGTATTAGGATTGGGCTGCCCTGTTGCATTGTCAGTTGTATATGGGACTAGTACACCATCTTTGTTTTGCTGAGGGCGGTAGTTAGTATAGTAGTGTTAACTACTTTTCTAATCCATTCTTTCCCTCATCAGATTCTATACACCGACGAGAACAGCTCTCTCGAGCTTATCTGTTTTCTCTAATGGAAGTTCTCCCTTCTCATGTTCGCCATTGATTCATTTATAAGCGTTTACCTCAACCACTGTGGATGCCCTAAAGGAAGAGTCAAGGACCGTACAGCAACTAGAAGAAGCTGGATAGAAGCCCCGGTTGACGTTCAAACTTGTGCGCAGACATCAAGTCTGGCCATGCATATAGGCTACTAGAAGAATAAGGACTACTACATGGGGAAGAAAGACACAATACGCAATAACACGATTCGATCAACCGCAGTCAACACATAAGATATCAAAAACTCATCGTCATCAATCAGATCAATTAGAAGAAGAAATTCGTTCAAACCCTTAAAGAAATTCCCTCGTCATCAATCCCCACACATCTTTCTTGATCTTCGACTTTCCTCCTCGTCGAGTCTCGTACTACTGGTGGTAGTAAGTGTGTCAACTGTTATCGTCTTCAACCCGCCAATCGGACGATTCGAATCAGCAAGTGAAACAAAATTCGTACCCTCAACGTCGAGAAACAAATTAATTCTACTATATATTATCTGTATGTATACAATTCATATAATCAGGAAGCCATGGCGTAACGGAACGGCGCCTCGCTATCCTGCGAATCATTCGACCTAGCCGACAATGGCGACGCCGACTCATTCTTATTCCGATCATTCTCCTCTCCAAGCACCACCGCCTCTCCAAACTTCACTTTTCTCCCGCCATCACCGCCGACACTGGTCGGTGTAGACACGGGCCTGGTCCCCTCTTCCATCGACGCTGCCGTTTCACCTCCACCCCTTCTGGTATTAATAATGTCTCTGGTGTCGCCTCCCGCGGTTGCCCCTGTGGTAGATGATGCTGCTGCGGTGGGTTCTGATGGAGAGGTATCCCAGCAGACCATGCGGAAACCGAAAGCGCGGGAGGTTACCCGGTAGAGCAGAGTCAAGATCCAGAAGAACCAGGGGAGGGAGACCAGAGTTACACCTGCGTAAGGATACCATCCGGTGTTGGAATTCGGGGAGTCTGGTGTAGTTTCAGGTTCGATCATGTATAGACCGAGGAAGATTCCCCCCGCTGTCACGGACAGGAAGAGGAATATCGCGATTGCCCATACGTAGCATGATCTTGACTTCTGCTGGTCAACTGCTGGCATTTGTCGGTCGATTGGTCAGAACCTTCTTTCCAATTTTGGATAATGAATTCTAGGATGGATTAAAAAGATCGATCGAGTTGCCCTGCTGCCAAGTCCTCCTCCGTCGTCTTTCTGGGTTGGCTTCCCAGGAAGGAGAATTGACCCGAGGGAACGACGTACCAGTTGATGGCAATGGGAATTCAATGTGCGTGTGTGGGGTGGGAGCGGCGGGTGGGCCGGCGGCGGTGCTGTGAGAATGTAGGATTGAGGAAATCAAGACGTGCAGATTGAACACATCTGATGCATGATTGGACGAGATGGCATTGTGGAGGAGGAGGAAGGGAGCTCAAATCCTCAAAGGGAAGTTTCTTGACTCAATGGATGAAGATGACAAATGAGAGAGGGAAGGCAGAGCGACAACAGACAACAGTTGGGTTGCTTTGTTTATTCTATTTTGGTGGCTTGGTCTATTAAATGAAAACTTGATGAAGTCGATCGCTAGATATCTGCAGCACGATCCGAGTAATGTAGATAATGGATAGGTAATGGTGGCTGTTTACTGCTCCAAACTGTTTTTTTCTTCAAAACAAATTACTGCTCCAAAATGTTAACAATTGACCTCGTTAGGTAACAACGTTTAGGGGCTGACAATTTCCCAATTTCTAAATCTAGCACATTCACATCAAACACCTAAAATAAACAGCTTACATCTTTTACAAAATCATAAGTAGACAGTTTCTCGATTTTCAATGGTAGAAACTAACAACAGCCCCTTTTTTTTAAAACCAAAACCAGTAGTTCACAACTTCTGTAAAATCATCAGCAAAAAATTTCTCAATTACTAACTACACAACCCAACAACAGCCCTCACCAGCTGTCCTCAAACAGACAACAAACAGTGTTGTTGCAAATGGAGTTAATGAACTAAATTGGCTTCTTTCTTCTCAGTGAACACCAGTAATGTGTTTGCAAACCCAAATTCCTTATCTTTAGATTTTTTTTTTTGATAATTGGCCGGAGAACCAGCTAATAGGGCAATACTGAGGTTCATACAAACCTTTCTCACCAAAAGGGTACATTTCAAAAGAAACTAGAAACAAATCAAGGTAAAACAAAGTGAAAGAAGAACAAGATTAGAGGGTTCCTATTATTCCCATGTGACCGGTTGAAAGTTTAGTAAACTACTCAATCTCAATGGTCGTCTTTCTTGAAAATAGCCATTGACTAGAGTTGAGGGGTACGCTTTTGGGAATTCATCATGCTTTGAAATCTAGAAACCATCTTCTTAGGGTGTCACAAAAAATAGGAGTGTGATTTCGGCACGGCTTTGTCTGGGATCTTGCCCAGTTTTCTGGTTCCATACGTGACTGATCGTTAGGATTCTAGCCCGGTGTTTGAACAGGATGATTATGGCCCACAATGGCAATTTTGTTTTGGTTTCATATTTCTTGATCTGCTAAGTAGAAACAACTTGCATTCCTCAATCAATTTATCAGAAGTTAACCTTGGGATGTATCTTGAACCATAAAAGTATCGGAGTTCCACATGACCATCAAAACACTCACATAACCTTCTGCGGATTTCAATTGAATTTGGGTTTTCATTGGTCCTTATATCCATCGAAGATCATCTAGTGGCTGTATTTGGCGAGCCTCTAGTATTCCTACAATGTTTGTGCCTGCCTCCTGCACTTCCCGTCTAAATGTAGTCCACTTCTCTCTTTTGATTACTCCTTAGATATTTTGGGAACAAATGTTGCTTTTCTTCTACTCCTTTGCTTCTTCTTAGTAACTGGGTGAAGTTTTGAATTGAGATTTCAGGATTCAGATAATGACAGTTTAGACTCCTTCCAAAATCTAAGCACTTTTGGGCTGCAGAGATTGTCGAGCTGATTTCTTGAGTTTTGGGAATAATCGGGGAGGTGGATTTTAGGCTTGGGTCGGGCGTGAGGACTACTTCAGGGCTAATTTCTGGCTGGAAATGAGAGAGGAGAGTTGGATGTGCGGATAGTGGGCTATAGTAGGGGACAAGTAGAATTTTGGCTTGTGCGTGGGGTAGGAGAGGATGGGAGAGGAGCGATGAATGTGTCTGCGTTTCTTGAGTGGGAGAGAAAAACGACAGGTTCAGAGTCGGTTGGGAATCAGGCAGGAAAGGATTAATTGGGGGTACAAAGGGACAGTTCAGGAGAGGTGGCAATTTGAGAGTATAGAGGAGAGGGGGAATTCTTGCAAACATTGTCTGACTCAGGAGAGTCAATTTTCGTGATGGCTCAGGAGTTATGAAAACAGGTAGAGAGAAAGGCAGTTGATGAGACAACTCTCGTACCTTTTCAAAAATGTTGTGCGTGTGTCCCTCATTCCCAACAGGTGGAAATAATTGCTGCAGAACACAGCTCATAATTGGGTCCGGGGTTGTTTCTGGAATCTAGAGAGGCCTACCTTTTATCATTATCATTACCCTTGTTTTATTGTTGAAAGCAGCATATGTAATAAAGTCAGTTTCCAAATTAAAGTTGCATATTTGCGCCTTTTGGACTTTAGAAGGTTGGTGGGGACAGCCTGAGCTGGCTGCCAAGATGATTATCGTTTTGTCACCTTTCACAATTAGTGCCACATCCTGCATCTTCTGGACATTTTCTTCCTTGTTCGGAGCGGTAGGTGGAGCAGGGGGCGGTGGTGGAACACTTTGCTCGTTTTCTTGGCTATGTTGAGTAATATCCCCCGACCAGAATTCGACTATATATCCCTACTTTGTATAATATACCTTCTGCTTCAACTGAAATTTCCTCGTTAATTATCGACATCCTTGTAGTTTCTAGCTGGGCATGTACTTCTAGATGGGGAGGGAGCCTTCACATGTCTGTGTCGATTGAAGTAATCTGCCCCAAGTGTCTTGTGATTACATGCACTAAGTTTTCAAACCATGCTTGACTGGGGATTCCCGTGATTGCTATGTTCATTCCCCCTGTGGATGGCTGCTCTGAGGGCTGCCAAAGTTCTTTCTCCCAGTTTAACTCTCTACCTTTGTCAGAGGAGATGAAATTCTCTACATCATGGTGGGACTAGAAAATAACGACAAAGTTGGATTGTGTGAGGTTACAATTTCTGTAAAATTTCCCCCCTTTCATGCAGCTGTCACCTAAAGTCTCGGAGGTCAGCTAGGGAGCGGGTATTCACCACTACCCCCCTAGATAGCTTTTCTTTCATGGTTATGGAGACATCTAGGCTTACATGGCCTTCCTTTTGAACATCTCGTCTTGGGTTGGGCTGTTTCGAGCTGGTTGGGGGGGGGGGGGGGGGAGGTCCCTGTTGTCTTGAGTTCGTATAAAAAACTGGCCGCTTTGGAACTCATCCTTGGGGTGGAGCTCCTGCGATGGGGCGCCGATTAATTACAGTTAGAGTTTGTAGCTTAAATCCGTCCACCATCGTGCCGTTAGTTTTGAGGATCACCTGGTCCGCTTTCTTCTTTTCTTTGTACTCTACAAACACATATCTCGTTCCGGTACGTATTCTCGTGGCTTTAGGTAGTCGCATACCCAAAATTTACCCAAACTTGTCGAAAAGCTTCCATATTGTGCCGTATCTAGTGGTTGGGTTAATGTTGTCTAAAAACACCGTGGCTCCTGGAGTTGGTTTTCGAGATGGGTCGATGGTCGTGGTTGTCATGTTTGTCCGTTAATGAGTGAAGCAGGTGAATGGTTGCAGAGGGCTAGGTGATATTGAGGGAGCTGTTTGAGGAAAAGGAGCAGGGATCTAGAGGTTTTTGTGTGAGCTTAAGGGCGTTAGAAGGCGGCGAGGCTAGAGTATGTTGTGGTGACATGGCGGTAGAGAGGGTTGTTTGGGGGGAGAGTAAAGGGTTTAGGAGAGAGGAGGGAGCGGGCAGCATGATATTTTGGGGGTTGATTACGGAGTGTGCTCTGGAGGTTCCCAATCTTTAGATATATCCAATAAAATAAAATAATTATCCAATAAATAAGACTTCATAAGTGTAATATGAAAGAAGACATTTATGTTTTCAAACATTTTATTACAATTTTTAAACAAGTTAGGTGTGTTCATGTGTTATATTAAATATAGTAATTTTTAAGTTTCACATGAGTTGACTTATCTATGAACCAAAATCATCTCATACTAAGTGGGAGTGGCAAAATGGGTTCGTGGATCGTGTTAGGCTAAACCCAAACCTGACCCGTTTATTAAACGGATTGACCCGATCCAACCCAATTAATCGTGTCCACATATCATGCTTCTTCCCCACATGTTTATTATGTATGCCAGAAACTAGGCTATGCATATCATGCTCCTTCCCCACATGGGCTTAATTCCCACTACAGATTCTTCCTATTCGGCTCACCCCCTAACTTGAGTTGGCATTAGGGGTGGAAAAACGGGTTCACAGGTCGTGTTAGACTAAAGTCAAACCCAACTCAACCCAATTAATTAATCGAGTCTAAATATAAAACCTAAACTTAACCCGTTTATTAAACGGGCTGACCTGTTTATCAAAACGGCTGACATGTCCAACCCAATTAATTAATCGTGTCTAAATTTGAAACTTAAATCCTATACTCCTTAGTTATATATAAGAAAATAATTTGACTAATTAACATTAGTTTTGTCATTCTATGATATTATTAACTTTAAATTAAAATACTTAATTTTTAATATTTGTATATCTTATTAATATTAAAATTTGATAAAAACTAGTTAATCTATAATTTATAATATATATAATATTAATTACTTAAACGGGTTAGCGGGTTACATACGTTAAACCTAAACCTGACACGGTTATTAAATGAGTCATGTTTAGGTTGACCTGTTTATTTAATCGTGTCAAATTTTAAAACCCAAACCCGCTAACTTCGTGTCAGGTTCGTGTTGGTCAAACAGGTCGTGTTGAAATTGCCACCCCTAATACTAAGGCAAGAGATTGTAGAATTTCCTCACCGTCTCCATAAACTATAGGAAGAACAATGGTTAGCTAGCTCTACAAAAAGAGGCAACAACACAAAAATTATCATTGAAGCCTAACCACATGTAATAAGCAAACTCTAGCTATAAACAAACCCTAATATATGTCGAATGACTGTGACCTAGTCTGCATCAACATTAAAAAGTTCGAGCATAGTTGCAACTCTTATTTCACAAACAACATGTTCCTTGGCTCAGTTTACCCTACTGTTATTCCAACTCTTATCTCATCTAGTTCAAATTTTGTCAAACTTACATCTAAAGGTACATCATTTAGCCAAAGTATATCAATCGTACCTTAAATCATATACTATTTGGGTGGATTGATGGAACTACACCTTTGCCTCCTAATTTAATTGTTGAAACTTTATGCAATCCTAGTCACGATTTCTTGAAATAATATGACCAAATGGTTATGTCAGTTATCACTAAACCCTATCTGGATCTCTCATAAGTCAAATTGGATAGTTTGATACCTTAAAGAAAGTTTTGATTCTCTTATAAAGATGTATGCCACTCAATATGCAACAAGAACAATACATATTTGGACTAAGTTGACAAATCTGGAAAAAAGGAAGCATGAATGTTACAGATTAGGATAATAATGTGTGCTCTTATGCTAGTGCTTTCCTAGCTAATATGAAACTCTTTTGACTTATAGACAATCAGTTCTTACCTTGTAGCTAGTCTAGGACAAGACTTTGACATAGTAAGGACAAACTTAACCATGAGATTTGACCCCCTTACCTCATTAGATTTTCAGTAAACTTGTAATATACATGTCTCATATATATTGACCAAAAACTTGCTTCTTTCTTATATAAGAACCAAATGTTTTTTAATACCACCTTAAGTGGTTGCTCACATCCTCAAAACATTAACTCCAACATAGGAAGTAGGCCACCTAATAATAGTAGAGACAAAGGAAGTAGAAGAGTTGGAAGAGGGAACTATGGAACATCATAATAATAGAGGTGGAACAATCCATAATACAATTACATGGAGGATAAAAACTTATATTGTATGTCATGTATGCCAGAAACTATGCCATGTGAAGTGATGTTTGTTATCATAGATTTAACTATGCATATCATGCTCCTTCCCCACATGAGCTTAATTCTCACTTCACATTTCTTACTATTTCAGCTCACCCCCTAACTTGAGTTGGCATTAGGGATGGCAAAACGAGTTCACGGGTTGTGTTAGGCTAAACCCAAACCCAATCCAACCATATTAATTAATCGAGTCTAAATATAAAACCCAAACTTAACCCGTTTATTAAACGGGCTGACCTGTTTATTTAACTGGTTGACCCGTCCAATCCATTAATTAATCATAAGCCTACCATGATTTTTTCAATATGAATATTGTAAGCCTACCATTCACTATAACTGCGCAAGTTTAGATTGAAAATGGTATCATTCATCCTGTTGATAGAAAGAATTAAAATGGTACTCCAGGGGTGAGCGAGTTTTGTTGAGTAGGTTTTGTGTCATTCCACCAGACTCGGAGTTTATTTAGCTTACTACTACTTTAGTTTTGTACATAAATATATACAAAGAAGAAAGAAAAGTAAATTTGGGTTTAGCCGTGGCGAGCGGTATAATTCAATTCAAGACAAGTAAAATAGCTAACAAATAGATTGAAATCTAGCTTAAGACCATTGAAATGAAATGCACCCTAGGATGATTATTATCACCTAAATTAACCTAAACTTGCCTTAGCCTCAACTTCTCTAGTTATCTATCAGTACCAATTAATGACCTTCCAAATCATGGATACGCTAAACCTTACTTAGGAAATTATAGTTCTCTAATCAAGTTGGGTTCTAATCACTAAGTAGCATTAATCATAAATTCATTAAAATAACAATAGGCCACACCAACTAATCAAGAGAGCAAGACCTAGGGTTTCTCTTTCTTTTGGTCACAATTCCTAACTCAAAATCATAAGTTGCTAGGAATAACCCCAAATGCCATAGTAGATCAAACTAAAGCATTAAATAAGTGTACGAGAGATAAAATAAACTATATTGAGTGAATAGGATTCATATAATCAAGTTTTGGGATTTAAGGTCAAATCCCACTCCCAAGATATAGTATACAACTACTCAAGCATTAGAAAAAGAAAGAACAGGGGGTAAGAAATAACCATTGAAGTGAGGTGAGAATAGATCCAATGGTGGAGAAGTTTCTCCACCTCTTCTCTTCCTTCTAGATCCAAAACGCCTATTCTCTCTCTATTTTAGTGTGTGGTTGGCCCTCCAAACGCTAGTAAAGTAAAAACCAAGACTTGGCATAAAAGCATGTGCAGAAAAACGGATGACCTACCAACTGGGGCGGTCGGCTCTAGAAAATGATACCCTTGATTTTTAGTTTGACCTACCCAGGCGGTTGGGAGTCGAAATGAATGCTTTCTTCAGCCTACCCACTAGGGAGATTTGGTGAGGAGGTTGGCCACTACATCATTGTTTTTTGCTCTATCTTCTTCAGTTTAGCTTTGATTCCAATTTTGTGTGTTCCCACGCGCTTTTCTCTATGTCTACTTTGCCTCTGGCAAAGTTCTTAATGTTTAAACAACAAATGGGTAAGAACACCAATAACACACACAACTGATGGAAAACTAGCTAAAATGAAAAAATGAGCAAGATAAACATTGATAAACACATAAAAAACCCTTAATACATGCTCAATTATCTTTTTATCACCATACAATACCAAGGTTCATGTGATATCTCTATAGAATCTTGCAGTTATTCGTCTATCCTCTTTTCCATGTACCTTTATTACAACGAAATCAAATTCTCCATGAATTTACTAGTGACACCCTGTATATTTGAAATATAATCCCTCTCGGTTCTTATGAAGAATCAAGCTTAATGAAAAGTTCTTCTCAAGGAGGACTAAGAATGGTCTGTACTACCTACATAATCACACTAACTTTGTTGTTCTACTAGTTTCGTAGGTTTATCCTCGGTCAAATCAAAATCTTCCTAGACATCTGGCGCTATCACCTTGGTCTTCCATCTACAACAGTGACTTATTTAGCTATCAATAAATACAAACTTTTAGTCAATCACTTCTTTTGGATTGACACAACTACTATAGTTTTCAATTGGGTAAAATGCATGCCCTTCCACTATAAGTTAGAATCAAATTTGAGCTTGTTTTTTATAATTTCACCCTGCTTTAACTACTAATGGTGGTAGGTATTACTTCTTTGTCTTTGATACTTCAATGAAGTTTATTTGGCTGTTTGTTAAGCCGACTTAGGTGTGACTCTCTTTGGTCAACTTCAATGAATGTGTTTTATTGGATTGTTCAAGTGTGCAAAAAAATGGTGGTTGTGAATGTAAACAATGCTTTGGAAAGATTCAAGAAAAGGGTAACTCATAAAATCACATTCCCCATACACATCCACAGGGATAATGGAATCTCAGCATACACATATTGTGCAGAAAGCTATAACACTGTTTATCTTGATGTGCCTTATAAGTATGGGGTTTAGCATTTATAATGACATGCATCTTTTAAACCACACACCTTATGTTCTCCAGTTCAAAAAACCTTACGACAAGATTTATGATAAGCCTCTTTATTTTACTCATTTCTAAGAGCTTATGGTTATGATTGTATGTACCTGGGTGATAAACCAACGATCGGGGCACAAGAACCTCTCAGTCGGGGAAGGACCCGGCTAGTAGACAACTAATCCAGGAAACTGCCCTCACCCTGCCTTAAAGTCTGGCAAAGGCAACCAGGCATTGCCAGCCAAAACCTCGATCGATTCCCCTCACCACAGAGGAACACTCTTGACTCGGTACACCCCCCCCCTTTGACACCTATCTGACAACCCGTCTCTACCGCTTTAGACACTCATTACCAACTCGCACGCCTCTCTGACATAACATTAATACCCCTAGACAACAAGTGTTCGTTCCACAATTAAGAATGAGCTGTCGAAATAGAAAAGGAAGCTTCATCCCTGAATCCCTGACAGTGATCTATCTTGGTAATGGAAGCTCCAGTTCGTGACATGATACACGTCGTCAAGCCTGACAAGTGGCAAACCGGAGAAATCACCAACTATCTTATCCCCTTCCTTATAAATAGTAATCAATGTCATTTATTAGGGACATGACGGGAGAGATAAAGGCAAGTCTCTAAATCCTCTCTATCCCTCACTTTACTAAGAACTTCTGCTAATGTAACAGCCCAGAGTCCCACATGTGTGATATTGTCCGCTTTGGCACACCGGCCGCACGGTTTTGCTCTTGGGTTTCACCCCAAAAGACCTTACACCAGAGTGGCCCAGCGGAAGCAGGAAGCCCTCACCCATGGTGGATATTGTCCCCAGTCTCGGGGTTTTGTTCCGGAGGGTGATATACTCACACCTCTCCAGAGGCCTCACACAAGGGAGAGGTATCCATGCACCTATAAGGTACACTTCGTGCTCCTTCCCAATCGATGTGGGACGAACGGAGTGTAGCACCCAGAGATGGGCTACCTCCCACATCGATTGGGGAGGAGCACGAAGTGTACCTTATAGGTGCATGGATACCTCTCCCTTGTGTGAGGCCTCTGGAGAGGTGTGAGTAATATCACCCTCCGGAACAAAACCCCGAGGGTGGGGACAATATCCACCATGGGTGAGGGCTTCACGCTTCCGCAGGCCACTCTGGTGTGAGGCCTTTTGGGGTGAAAACCCAAGAGCAAAACCGTCCGGTGTGGTGTGCCTGTAACCCCCATCCAACATTAACACACTTACAATAAACTGCAGCGGAAAAACAAACCTCCTCACATTACTTAACTCGTTGGTGTTACACGCCGTTAGCCACCCACGTGGCTAACAAGGCTAATACATACACATTGTACCGGTCTGATGGGCTAAATTCCGGCTCACACTACACATCTATTATACACCCATTAACTTTCAATACAACAACAACAACAAACCATTATAACTATACCGAGTATTTATAAACTGATGCCGACAACAATTTCGGTCTTACTACACCTACTGTATACATACACTTAAATGAATACCCATGTACAATGACTACCCCGTCCTACTCTCGAACGGCTTCCAGCTCTCTGTACCTGAAATAGGAAAAGAAGAGAAAGGGTGGCCCCCAAGGGGCTCAGCACCTTTGCTGGTATGGTAATCCCGCAGCCCACATGCTACCGGGCCACGCACAACTAATTGTCGTCTTAGCATGCGGTTGATTATATTTAAATCATGCATGCAACTGTAAACACACAACACATAATCATTTCGCCTCAACGGCTCAACAACGGATGATATATCCTTACTTAATAAGTCACTCATAGTAATCTTTATTCCTAGAGTGTTCCTCCCCTATGGAGCTACTTCCTTAATAGACGACACTTACCCTTAAATCGGGTTATCCTTAAACGCCTCTTTTCTCAAACTGGGATTCATATCCATGATCCACATACTCCACATTTTACAACATATAACATACACTACATAACATCACACAACAACACTTTGCACGTTTCAACGTGCACAACATAACACCGCAATAGATATTGCATCACAACAAAAATACATAACATAACGGGAATGGTTCTCTTAGAAACCGACCCAAACATTGTTTATACACTGGTGAGCCTAGAGAATGTTGCCAGTCTCATGATAAGCTCGTTATACAATAACAACAACACTCATTACCGTCCTAATAGTTGGACGAGTAACTTAAGTTAAGGCGGTTCGGGTTTGGAGGCCCGAACACACCACACAAACACATGTTCCCCCTAAACCGATCATAAGTCAGAATAGCTAAGCTTTGGAATAAGCTAATGGGAGATCATAACCCGTGAGGGAAACAACCATAACAAAGAGAAGGGTAAGGCTAAGAAGGATACCCTCTCCCAAACAACGCGCGACCGGCCAAACCGGATTCCTCACTACTGTTAGTACATACTTACTTTTAGATATTAGTTAGAACCCCACTATGGAGTCTATCATAACTACACTCATATAGTATTAGAACTGGGTTAAACATACAAGGGAGATCCCTACATTCATTTACAACATCACATAATCAACTCACACATAGCCGTGGTTAGAACGCCCATGGTTCGGGTCGTTTAATCCGAATACCGAACTCTCATGTGATCCTAGACTCAGTTAACTAAGGTTAACACTGCCGAGGTTAAATGGTATCGGAGTTGAACACGCCACATATATGAATTACTGTAAACTCATTACATGTTTTATCTTACAACGTGGCAAACATACAGAAAAACACATTGGCATACAAGCCGGTGTAATCCGGTAGGACACAGGTTGCAAGAAAACCATACCTGTCACCGGAGTCCACTTTACCACGTCCACTTATGTTCCTCGAGCAATTCTCGAACAACTGTTAACATCACATGTGTTTTTATTAACGTCGGGGTTGCTTGATTATTAATGTCTAATGCTTATAATTTTTCCCCGTTAACTTAGTTACATAACTTCACTTTTTAACTTGTTTTACTTTCACATTTTATTACAACTTTTCACCCACTTAATTGTCATTAAACTCACCTAACATGTCCTTAACAACCTCATAACATCATTAACCATCAATCCCCATCATTACACATCATTTCCATACCTTGAACAATGTTTTTGGTCCATACAGCGCCTTGTCCGAACTTGTGTCCGGACTTCCCAAGTTCGGACACCGTTCGAGACTCTATGGGTGCAAACTGGTGAATGTCCGAACTTGCGTCCGGACTTCCCAAGTTCGGACGCTGTTCGAGGCCAAACCAGAGAAATAGATAGGTGTGTCCGAACTTCCCATGTTCGGACGGTAGTTCGGACGCTGTTCGAAGATCAGAATATTCACGCGCACACAGGCACGTCCGAACGTCCACATTCGGACGGTAGTTCGGACAGCCAAGAACTTCACTTTCCAAGTTTTATTCATCTATTATCTTCATCCATTGACTACCCAAGATTCATACATGAACTTAGGCATATTCTAATACTAGAATATCACTTTGATTCACCTTAAAACATTGTCCAACTTGTTACTCAATCTTCTTATCAAATCTCTTAACACTTGTAACATTTCCTTTTTGTTTTCCAAGTGGTGTTTCACCTTAAATGACCACTACACTAAAATGCTTCCTCACCTTCATAACATCATCTCCCAAGCATCTCCTCTTACTAACCAAATCCTCTTTTCACAACTTCTTGAATTCCTTTCTCAAAACCTTACCTAAACATCATTCATTCCTTGGATACCAACATTACCTAAGCCTTAAACAAACTTCTCCAAGACTTAAATACATTCTCAAAACACACCTTGAATTCCTAGAACTTCCTAGATAACACCTAAATCCTTGCATCACCCTAAATCACTTAATGCATGTTTTCTTCCCAAGTAAAACATTTGTTCACCTTTAACACTTCCTAGTTCACCGAAACTCACTTAAAACACTTAGAACTTACACATTTTCCAAATTTTGCCATAGCTTCTCTTGTATTTACTCACACAAACACTTAGGTTTTACCTTATTTCATTCAAGAACACCTAAAATCCATCAAACACATTTATACACAAACTTCACACATTTAGCACTACATCACAATATAGTGCATAACTTAAATTGCTTGGCACTTAGGCCCTTAAATAACATGGCTCTTAGGCCCTTAAATTGCATAAACCTTAAACACTGAATTTCCCACATAAATAATGCCTTTGACCTGCAATTACACACACCAAGAACATGTTCCTTTACTAGTCTCCTTGAGAACACCTTGCTAAGTCATTCACCATTTGCTCTTTAGGTAGTTTTAGCAAGCATTATAAGCTCATTTCTCCTAAGGCATTAAACCACATTGAGATAGCATATTTACCTCTTTTCCACTCAAACTTCTTTCTTGTTTCCTCTTAAAGCCGGTAAGGCATTTCTTTCCTTGTCAACTACTAAACAATATACCAACATTGAAATGAGTATATAAGCTTTATGCTTCATCTCATTGTAAACCCTAGGTTTACATTATTTCAAAAACATTAATGTAGTTGTTTTACCTTGATCTTTGAAGGGAGTTTGAATATCTATGAAGAGAGGACTCCACCTAGTCCATAAGAGATTAGAATGAAGCTAGAACAAAGTCACACAAAGAGCTCCATCAATGAGTATTTTCGGTCAAGGCAAAAACATGAAGGAAACTTGATTTTTCTTTGAGATTCCTTACCTAGAAGCAAAGGAGAGTAATAATATGTAGAAACACAAGCTCAAGCTCCATCAATGGTGATTCTCCATGGCACCAAAATTGAGTTCTTGAAGATTTGAAAAGGTAGAAGTGTAGAGCTTGACCTAACTAAGACAAATATGGTCTTAGAATTTGATTTGGAGCATGGAGTTGGATTTGGCAAGGAAATGAAGATGGAGAAGAGAGGTTGATATAGAAAATCGTAAATGGAGGGAGGAAGGGAGCTTGAAGACGTGTGAAATGAGAAGGGAATGAAAGAATGAAGATGAGTTCTACTTTTGGAAGATATTTAAGTTATAAAGCAAAATAGTACTTTACTTTAAGCTTTACTTTACTTATTTGATATGTTAACAAGAGTGGTGAGTCACCACACTTAAAAACCGGCCCCCCTTTTAGTTAGAAGGGTATAATAGTCTTTGTTGACCAATTTAATTACTTATAACAATATATGTTACAACCTAGCTTATAAAAATCACTATTCACAAAACAAGGCACATAGAAGTGAAATTTTTGATTTCCCATTGATATAGACTTCAAATGTGATACTATATAACACATGTTAATTAAAGAGTAATGATGGACATTTAGCCATTCCAAACTCATTTACAAGACAATTTTTCAAAAACGTGCTTTAAGACTCCTTAAAGCACTTTTTGTGTTTTAACTTGTTTTCAAGCTTGGTTTTCTTTGGTAATTGATTTAATATGTTCATTAACATATTTATAAGGTATAGGTATGACCATTAGGTCTATACAAATTTATCCCAAGCTTAGAGCACATTTTTGCTCATATTGACTTTAAGGTATATTCTTGTGTTTTATTTGGTTTAATTGTCTACCAAAGTTTCCTAAGGACTTAATAGCCTTATTAAATCATAATTGAAATATTATTAAGTTGTAGGCTCTTTGGGTCCTAACCAAGTTCACTTCCAAGCTTAGAGCATGTTTTTGCTCAAACTGTATCTTAGCATTTTAGGCATTTACTATGGTTTAAATTGTTCACTGACGTTCTAAGGCACTTTTAGCCTTTATATAACATAGTTTGATATTTAAACCACATATCAAGGTGGGGTATTTCAGTGCCAAAGCGGACAATATCACACATGTGGGACCCTGGGCTGTTACAGCTAAACCTCCTGACTAGATCATTACAGGCCGAACCACATAAATCTTGGTGTTTTTTTGTTTCTCGCTATCATACTCGATTCACCATCTTGATCATCGAAGAAATGAACCTGGCCCAAATCCACAAATTAAACTTTAGCTTGTGAATTACCAACATCTAACAAGCTCAATTACAACCCTAAATCATAAGTTTACCTACCGAGACAAGTTGTACCATTACCAGCTATCATTCCTAACACATGGTCGATCATTGTCTAGACAATATAACAAACATGGTGTACATCTTCAGATATGTATTGTTTGATAAATAAAATTCTCTTTCACTAACCATTCCACTTTTATACCTACATGTTCTTCTTCGTATCCCTTCAACATCAATAATCTCCCTCCACCCCCTTAAGTTTCTCTCCCTACCACTAGCCAACTCACTTACTCCAATTCAATCTTATCTGCTGCCAACTCCTCCATCCTAAAACCTCCTTCTCATTCCAACATCTCTACTCCACTACAAGTCTCACCCTAATCACAATCCTCACCTCACACACCACCCATATCTTCTACAATTTCTAAAACCATCCCATCCCACCCCACGATGACTAGTGATGGCACAACTCCATGGCCCCAAGCCCACTATGCTATAACATATTCCAATCACACACCTAATGAACTCAAACCTCAAATATGCCCTTGAGTCATCTTAGAAATCATTCATTCGGAACTCACCCCCAATTTCTTCCTAATAAGACAGTATTTCTTTTCCTCCCTATAAATCCCACTTCTTGTAAAGCAGGATAATACTTGCCCGATATACGGTAGATGGTCCATGCTAGTAACACTTCATCATTCGTAGTGGCTACCAGTTTCCTTGGCTCGTTGATGATGTCACTACAAATGACCTCCACAAACCACATGTTTATTGTCATAAATTACATATTAATAATGCAAATTAACAAGAACCCAACACAGACTATCTGATTGACCAAAGTATGATACAGCCTGCGTTTACATGCTCGATTGGGTGAAAATCTAAAATTTACTCAAAACTTGCTGCCGTACATATTTCCATCAGCTCATAGGGCAGTGCTGCCATTTTGACAGCTTAAATATAATGTTACAGCATTCAAGCCAGTATAAATTACTTGCTCCCGACAAGAACCAGCTAATGACTCAACTTGGACCTACCCGTCTGCCGAGTTCAAAAAACAAAGCTCAGATATCCCTTTCCTTTAGCCAGGCACATTATTACATCATCAAGCTGATGGACTGGATACTTGGTGGTCAGATTCATCTACAATCAGTGGAGAAAGTAATTGCCGTCTCTTCTGCTCTTGAGCTCGTCTTCGGGTGGTCTCTAAGATGATCATTAGAGCAGTGATGTCAGCTGGGTTCACTCCTCCAACTCTGCTTGCTTGGCCAATAGTTTGTGGTCTCACCTGCCAAAAACCAAAGGAAAAGTAATGGGACTTATCCAACAAGCTTTGAGGTATAGTGCTCGATGCTAGTACTACTTACGGTACGGCATACATACCTTGGAAAGTTTCTCACGTGCTTCCAGCGACAAAGTTGGCATCGCGTAATAATCAAGGTCATCAGGGAGCGGACGAAATTGTTGATGGACCATCTACAGATGCCATATTATGCATCAAACAAAGACTGATGGAAACTAAGGCATGAGAAGGAGGTGTCATGAACTACACAGGCGAAGTTTAAGCTAGCCTTTCTACTTACCTGCTGCAGCTGGCTTTGCTGCCGCATAATGAAACCCTCGTATTTGATATCAATCTCAACACATTGTTTCTCCATTCCAGATAGGGATTCATTACCAAAACCATGCTTATCAAAAAGCTTATACTGTACGTGAGGTTTCTTAAGTATACTTTCCAGCGTTGCATTATCTCTCACTGGCTGTCCTGATACCAGAGTGATGTCCGCAGCCAAATCACCACCTGCGCGGAATAAATATCATTGATAAGATCAAACCAAAAATGAGGAGACATAACACTGATTAATCTGATTCATTAAATAAATATCTGAAGGCGAATGGAAAGGATATGGAACCTGATATTCTGGTCGCTTTCAAACGTTTCTTCTCCTCTGACATACGAGCTTGCTTGTCTTCATACATTTTCCAGCGTCTATCATCAATCAGACCAATCTCTCGCCCCAAGGGTGTGAGCCGACTATCAGCATTGTCAGATCGAAGGAGTAGCCGGTGTTCTGATCGACTGACAAAGCACCCAAACAAGAAATGGGTCATAGGAACCAATGGTGTAGTTAAAGTCCAGTTTACTGCTACAGCTATTCCTTAATATAACATTTTATTCAATTTACCTAGTTAGCATGCGGTAAGGCTCACGAAGATCTTTAGTAACCAGATCATCAATTAATGTCCCCGTATAACTGCTTTCCCTCTCAAGAACGATAAGGGATTTACCATCCGCATGTCTGGCGGCATTAATTCCAGAAACAATGCCCTGGAAGATCAAATAAGGATCAATTTGGGGACCTCATGGAGCTGATAGGCTTCTATCAACTACTCCGACTATAAAAGCGCCATCGCATATTACGTCATGATGGCAATTGTAAAACACAGTATCCAAGGTAGAAAGAGAAAAACCTGAGCAGCAGCTTCCTCGTAGCCAGTAGTTCCATTAATCTGACCAGAAAAGAAAAGACCCTCTATCTTTTTGGTCATAAGAGATCTGGAGCACTGGTGAGCTGGCAAGTAATCATATTCTACAGCATAAGCTGGTCTCAGCATTGTACAATTCTCAAGCCCAGGCAGTGTTCTTAGCAGAGGCAATTGCAGTCTCTCCGGCAGACCAGTTGAAAATCCCTGCAGCGGAGATAGAAAATCCAGTATATTGAAGTTAGCAGAAACTTGGAAGACAATGTGATGTCAACAGTGAAGAAGCCACAGCAAAATAGAGAATACCTGAACATAAAGATCAGGCACACTTCGACCCTCAGGTTCCAGAAAAATCTGGTGAGACTCTTTATCTTGAAATCTAACAATCTGCATCAGGAGCAAGAGACGATATCATAGAAATTGGATAACTGATCCAGTGCAAAAAAGATACTCCTGAAGAACAAAAGCACAACTACAAAGTTTTGCCAAAGATATACCTTATCTTCAATTGAAGGACAGTATCTAGGTCCCTTGGCGTCCACCCACCCTCCATATGTTGGAGTTTCATGCAAATTTTCCCTAATCAGCTCATGGGTGTGCTTTGTTGTACGAGTCAGATAGCAACACATTTGTTCCCTCTCGACATGGAGATCTGGATCAAAGCTAAACCAACTAACCTATATGGAACACATACACAATTAGAACACAGTTTCAAGGGCAAGCTTTGAAGGATAAGTCCGCACATGACCACGAAGCTACTTCTTTTAATAAGCAAAAGCACAATCATGTTTACCTATTGGTCAATATGACTTCTCTGTCTCATGTAAAAATGGTGTAGTGCCCATAACATTCGCAATTCAAGACAACCAAAATAAATGACTTTTATGATGAAAGTACCTCTTTATCACCATGTTGGGGTTCCATTTTCGAGAAATCTACTGTGCGGCAGTCAATACGAGCAGGAGTGCCAGTTTTCAGCCTGTCGGTTTCAAATCCAAGGTCTTGCAGATTTTCTGTGAGACCATACGAGGCTGACTCGCCAGCTCTGCCAGCTGGCATAGAAGTTTTTCCAACCCAGATTTTTCCACTCATGAAGGTTCCAGTTGTGAGCACAACAGAAGGCGCATAGAAATTCATCCCAAAAAATGTACGGACTCCTTCAACATTATCATTCTTCCCAAGAATAATTTCTGTTACCATTGCTTCTCGGATAGAAAGGTTTTGTGTACTGAGATAAATAATTCACCAAAATTGTTACTATACAGGTCAAATACAGCCACTGATACAGAAGCATTTCCCTTTGGGCATATTAATTTCATGGTATCATTACTTCAGATAGGTGAATAAGAAGAAAATTTGCTACACAACACTTGAAGCCCGCTAGCAGTGCATGCAACAGACCCATGATACTAAATGCACAAATATCAGTAATGCTCAAATTTCATCCAATTGCAATTATACTAGACAATAAGGAAAAGAAAATGCAGAACTGCACCTCTCAACAATCTTTTTCATTTCAAGGGCATATTCCCTTTTATCTGTCTGAGCACGTAATGCTCGGACAGCGGGCCCCCTAGAGCTATTAAGAACCCGCTTCTGCAGATAACACCTGTATTTCAAACTTACATCTATCAGGTACAAGATATTGTATCAGTACAAACACATACATTCCAGAAGCCTCAGTCAATGCTTGCATATAATGATTTTTGTAGATGTCATACTCTATTCAAATTTATATAATAAAGGGAAAAAAAGCTGGAAAGGAGAGAAGGACAAATGGATGGCGCAACTTATCAGCTGAAGAGTCAAAAGTCATGAATCAGTTTTAGTTTCACATGAATCAATTTTTTCCCTTGATATCTTGAACCAACTTCGAACTATTAAAGATCTATTTAATTGATCTTGTGAACTAGATAATTACAAATCCTTTTTGGAAGTTAAAGACCAGCTAATTTCATGTGCATTTCATTGTCCACTCCATTTTTTCTATACTGAGCTTTCACTTCATAGCCTCAAATTGATCGCAGAGCATCACGATGCCTCAAAGAGACAATCTGATGAAAAGTTTACCTATCAGCAACTTTTCCAATCTCACCACCAAGGGCATCCACTTCATGTACAAGCTGTGATTTTGCGGGGCCCCCTACTGCAGGATTACAAGGCTATATCCTCTTATTCAGCAAATTTTGATCAACAAATAACAAGACAATACCAAGCAGATGTATCATCAGTACTTAGAATTAACAGAAGATGCGCACGTAAAGAGATTCTGATCACCACATGATATTATAAGGTAAGGAAAATGGCAGAAACCGAGAAAGAAGCCAAATAGAGAGACCAACAGGATGTAACGAAACTAACCAAGAAGGTACATATCTCTCATCTGTCACTTTAATGGCGTTTTTTGAACAGGGTTAAACGGGGTGAATACCTTATTCGCCCTGTTTGGGTACAAAAAAATGGAGGTTAAACAGGGTTTAAGTTTCACCTAGGTTCACACCATATTTGTTAATCCCAATTTGGGGTGAAGGGGGCTAATAGAAAATTTTAATATGATTTGAAATATTCACATGTTCACCCCAATTCACCTCAAAAGCCAAACAGGATTTTGAAACAGTCACCCAAGTTTACCTTGGTTTACCACAACCTGGGTGAACTTCACCCATACACCTTGTTTAACCCCAATCTAAATATGCAACTCTACAAAGCGAAAATCAATCAATCAACAACGGATAAGAAAGTAGAAGAAAAAAAATCAAAGAAGGATCAGAACGGGGAATCATTAAATGATAGATTTTCGAGACAAAGGGATAAGCAAATAAGTCGTAGATTATGAGTGGCGCAACTGCAAAGCTACCATGGTGCCACAGATGATTACCTGCCATGCAATTCGATCAAGGTTTAAAGTGAGCAGAAGAGTTTTTGCCCCAAGACGAGCAGAGGCGAGGGCGGCTTCGCATCCCGCGTGTCCTCCGCCAACTACGATGACGTCATATTTTTCATCCGCAGTTACAGCATGGTTCTTGAAGTCTACAATTGAAACATGATCTGTGTCAATATGTTGAACCTGAAACCCCAGAGAAATCCAATTCAAGAGGTATCTCCCAGGTGATGGACACTTCGGCATGGAGACTCTCAACATTCACGGATTTGAATTTCCCCATAGAGTTCATGTAAGCAACTATAGAAATGTGACAACATGCCAACATCCGTTACCACATAATTTATCCTCAACTAAGGTATAGCTTATTTCCGATTTCAGAAGAATTGGACAAAGATAGACGATAATACTGCTTATAAAACGTACAGCTCAAAATTTTCCACATTTTCCTTCAACTACTGATGACAAAATGCTTTCAATCGAGTATAAGGGGGGTGCGGAAGGAAGTTGAACGAACCATTGCTTGAGCTCGCGGTCGCAGATAAAGTGGCGAAGCAGGAGAATTTCTGCCTAAGCTTCAACCGGAAGCTCAGACGCCGAGGCTGCTTGAAAGTTTGCTGAAATTGGTTGGGCGACAAAAGCGGAGATGGGCACCAATGAAAGCAGCGGGTGATGCGAGTGAAGTGGACCGCCAGCGCAGCCATTGGAAGTATCGGTATTTGACGCAGGAACCTAACCAAAAAGGCAGAGAATTCTGGGACTTGGTCGTCCTCTCCTGTTTTCCTTGTTCCTCGAGCTAACTTCAGCCACGGCTTCTGTGGCTGGTCCTAGAGGTGGCGTGGGGGTGATGCGATGTAGTTACCTGCCGATAAACGAATTAAACCCATCTTAGGCCCGTTCTATTTGGAGTTTAGAGATGAAATAATCTCAAGGATCCATAGAAAAATAATCTCCTCCCTTGTACTCAGAAAACTGAACCAAATTTCTTCAGCCCAACGGACCAATCGTCGCTTTTGACTGATGACTAGTAGACCTGGTAAAGGTGACCCGAACCAGAAAAACCGACCCGATCCGAACCCATGGTCTCCTGTATTTATGACTGATTTGGTGTGTGTTCTGAATTGGCATTCGTGGTGTCGAATGGCGTTGTTTTTTTCTGCTCTGTTCGTCTTCTGAAATCTGCAGTTTTCGCTCTGTCCGAACTTCCGTCCGAGCTTTGAAGTTCGGACAGTGTGTTTTGCCTTTCTGATTTTCAAGGTTCGGGGTATGTCCGAACATCTGTCTGAGCTTTGATGTTCGGACACACTCTCAGATTCTCCTCTGTTTTTAGTTCGACCTGTGTCCGAACTTTGACGTCCGGACACAAGGTCGGACCTTCCGCGTAAGTTTTTCCGTAAACTCGTCCGAACATCAGTCCGAACATTGATGTTCGGACATTCTGAAATGTTCTATCTGATTTCAAATCGGCTTGTGTCCGAACATTGATGTCCGGACACAAGTTCGGACATTTGGCAAATTCTGGTTCCTGAGTCTCGACTTGAGTCCGAACTTAGACGTCCGGACACAAGTTCGGACACTACTCTGTTTTCTGCATAACTTCTCCGTCTGAACTCCGATTTGGGCGCCGTTTGTGGCGTTAGACTTCTCTAAGTTCCTACAACTGGATTATAAGTGTTTTGGCATGGTTTCATGCAAGGTTGCTTCTTGCAACCTTTTTGAAACTTCTGTTTTGGGACACTTTACTCTGTTTCTGAGCCGTGAATGGCTGGGTCGAGCTATTCCGTGGTATACCATGTAGACGTCGTTCTGAGTGTGGGTCATTCCCTTTCTGTTCTATGGGGTTGACGAACCATTTGGCTTTTTCGAGTCATTTCTGCGTTGTCGAGAGACCTGTTATGGTCTATGGGTCTTCGACCCTTTGAGTGTGTGCATTGTATTGTGTCCCCTATCTGTTTGTGAACTCTGCTTACCTCTGAATTGGGAACTCTGGTGTTCCATTCTGCATTTGTTTCAGCAATACTCTGCTTATTTTAAGAGCTATTGTTTTGTGCTAATCTCTACTTCTCGTCTGATTTCAATTGTTTTGAGCGACCTTACTGATGACGGTCGCTGCTTACTGGGCATAGTTGTGTGCTCACTCCCCTACTTTTAACATTTTTGCAGATTGATCAGCAAGGATCACTTATTCAGTTCTGGAGCTTAGTTTATGTTTCAGCTCATTGTTATTTGACATTCTTACTCAGACTTGTAGCCTTCGGGCCTTACTCTGCTTTAGACCTCTGTTTCTGTTTGGATATGTAATTGGGATTTCGTGTTGCTTTCGCTGTAACTGAGTACTCTGGTTTATAATGATCATGGAAACTCTGTTTTGGGCCTTTATTGCATTTGAGTGTTTTAGAGCCTTGCGTTATTAGGTAGTAATACGCGGCGTGTAATACCCTTAACTCTTAGGCCGGTTTTAGGGGTGTTACACAGACGGTGGAAATGGTATTTCTCGGAAAAGAGGCATGCTAGAACATGCAAATAATATCATTAATGATGATGGTGGGTGGGACCTAAACCTACTGTTCCAAGGAGAAACTAGTCCCCAGAACATTGGAGAACCGGAACACCAGACAATAGAAGACGAGCTTGGAATAATATTACATGCAGTAATCAGGTGATCGAACAGGAACAAATTGGCAATGAGGAGTCAGAAGCAGAGGAGTGTTTAGGAATAGCAGAGCGACTTCGATGCAGTGTGAAGAATATTGATAGAGCAAAAACAAATATCTGTAGGCTGCTAAAACTGGCAGCGAACAACACCAACCCATAAAAGACAGAATGGTGGTCATAGCAGCACAAAATATAAGGGGCATGGGATCTGTATCGAAAGCTGCTATGATAAGGAAGAGACAAGAGGAAGGAAAGTATCAATCATTGGTTTGCTGGAAACACAACAGATGAATACTGTTGCAAAAAGAATTGGAAGCTTCTGGGGCAAAAAGAAAGTCAGTATGGGATGGGAGGAGGTCTTGGCAGAAGGAAGATCAGGTGGGCTCGCTGTAATATGGGATGAAGGAGAAATACAGATATTAAGGCATATTAAGGGGAGGAGATGGATAAAACTCGATATAAAGATAATCAACGATGGTTTCGAAGGATCAGTGATTTTTATTTATGCACCATGCGATGTCAGAGAAAGGAGAGCAGTGTTGGAAGAAATCAGAGAAGGGAACAACAACCGAAATATCCCTATCATGGTCTTGGGAGACTTTAATGAAGTAATTCAGCCAGAAGAAAGATTGAATGGCCACACGGGAGTGTTGTCCAGTGGCATCCGAGATTTCAGGAGCTGGGTGAATGAGACGGAGCTAGTTGAATTGCCATTGACAGACTCAAAATACACATGGATGGCTAGAGGCAGTATGAGTAGGATTGATCGCGTCTTCTTATCAGAAGACTGGTGTGAGTATTACCAGGATATTAGATTAAGGACAGGTGAATGGCTAATATCGGATCATAAAATGCTGTTGGTCGAGACTGAGAACATAAATTGGGGCCCAAAACCATTCAGAAGTTTGGATATGTGGCTAGAACACCCCAAATTCTGCAAATTCATTGAACAAGAATGGCTCCAAGTAAACGGCAGGTCGATACAGGAAAAACTGAAGCGCTGAAACCTGCTATTAAGACATGGAATCGGTGTTTTTGGCGATCTGACCCAAAAGGTTAAGAAGATAAAGGAGGAAATCCAGAAATTGGACAAAGTAGCAGAGGATGGAGGTGTGAGTACAGAACAGGCGATCCAAAGAGTACAGTTACAAGCTCAAATGGAAGTGGCACTCAGGAAAGAAGAAATCCACTGGCGCCAACTATCCAGGGATAAGCACCTGAAGCATTTGGACAGAAACACAGCCTACTTTCACAGACAATCGACTATAAATAGAGCTTATAAGCTCCTGTCTGCCGTCAGAAGAGGGGAAGAAGTGGTGAGAAACCCCGATGCTATTCGCTCCATGGTGATACAATACTTTGAAAATCTATTTAACTTAGTGGTCCCACCAGAAATCGCTCCACCTGAACCAGAAAACAGACTGATCTCAGAAGAAGATAACCAGATGTTGGAAGCCATACCGAGCAGGAAAGAAATCAAACAGGCTGTTGCAGATTGTGATGGGTCAAGGTCACCGGGCTATGACGGATATAACTTCAACTTTATCAAGAAACTGTGGTCAGTCATAGGCACAGAATTTTCACAGGAAGTTAGGAAGTTCTTCACTTCGAACAGAATGATGAGGGGAGTGAACATGACGTGGATAGCGTTGATTCCGAAGAAGCCCGAAGCAATTGACTTGGAAAATTTCAGGCCCATTAGTATGGTGGGATGCATATACAAAGTCATCGCGAAAATAATGGCAAAAAGACTGGCACTGGTCACTCCCAAACTTATCCAAGAAAATCTGTCGGCTTTTGTTGGTGGGAGGAATATACTGGAGGGACCTTTTATAGCTAATGAGGTGGTGTACTGGCTGAAAGCGAAAAAGAAAAAGGGAGTTTTACTGAAATTAGATTTCAGGAAAGCATATGATTCTATATCATGGAGCTTCGTCGACGATATGCTACAGAGGTATGGTTTTGGCAATGTGTGGCGCAGATGGGTATGGGAATGTATGACAACAACACAGATCTCTGTCCTGGTTAACGGGACCCCAACCAAACCATTTACCCCAAAAATGGATTACGACAGGGGGACCCCTTGTCACCATTACTTTTTATGTTGGGAGTTGAAGCAATCAGTTGGCTGATAAACAAAGCATTGATAAGTGGTCTGTACAGTGGTATAGAAATTGGAGAGCACCAAGTTAGGCTCACACACCTGCAGTTTGCGGATGATACTCTATTATTTTGCCAATTGAAGGAGAAAGAGCTGAAGGGGCTGAAACAAATCATGCTGATATTTGCAGAAATGAGTGGCTTAGCCATAAACGGTGGTAAATCGTGTGCTTACTGTATCAATGCCACAGAGGAGGAAGTTGAACTGGTGAGGAATATTTGGAAATGCCATATTGGATCCCTCCCGATGACATACCTAGGATGCCCTTTGGGAGCTAATCCGAGGAGAGCAGCAACATGGGAACCGGTAATCAGCAAAGTTGAAAAACGGCTAACTGCATGGAAAGCTTCATGCTTATCAAAGGCCAGGAGAGCAGTGTTGATTCAGTCGGTACTTCAGGCCATTCCGTTGTACTATGCTAGTTTATTCCCGATTCTAAAGTGCGTCCAAAAGAGGCTAAACCTGTTACAGCGGCAGTTCTTTTGGGGACGAAGAACAAGGAACTCGAGCGGGCCGGTTCCCTGGAGTCAGATTGCGAAGCCCAAGAGATGGGGTGGTCTAGGAATATCCAATATCGAAACCAATAACAAAGTTTCTTAACAAAGTGAAGATGGAGATTTATGAATCAGAGAAATTCCCTCTGGAAGCGTACTGTGTGCTCGGTTTATGGTGTAAACCAGAGAAATATGGTGGATGGGAGCGGCCAATATAACAGGCGTATGAAAGGCCTATGGGCATCCATATTAGAATGTACAAGATCTGACCAACTAATAGAGCAAGCCCTGAGAGAAAAAATTGTCATGCCGACGGTGAAGGGAGAGGAACAAAATTCTGGTGTGATCCTTGGCTGACGGCAGGTCTGCTCAGAGACCGATTTCCCCATCTGTTTCATGTAAGCACACAGCAAGATGCAACAGTCTGGGAGATGGGGTTCTGGGACGGGAGCAACTGGATGTGGAATTTGATATGGAGCAGAGAGTTACTTCCAGCTGAATTGGAAATGCTTGACCAATTAATGGACACACTGTCTGGAAATTCTCCAGGAAATACAGGGGAGGACCATGTAGTGTGGAACGGTAACACTGACGGTAGATTCACAACAAAAGATATGACCGAATTTTTACTGCAACAAAATAATCTAGGTGTAAATACTGACTCCATTAAAGTCCTTTGGAGTGGCAATGCAGCACCCAGAACAGAAACTTTTGTATGGTTCCTTGTCTTTGGCAGATTAAATACAAGGGACAGGTTGTTGGAAAAAGGAATCATTGGTGAGGAAAAAAGTCAATGCCCGTTGTGCAATGCAACGTTGGAATCTACTGTTCATGTTATTTTTCAATGCTCGGCGCCGCAATGGATCTGGAATCAACTTGGAGAGTGGTGGAATGCACACGTCCAGCTACAAGGCACACCATTGGAGATATATGAAGAATGGTGTGCAAGGCGGTGGAAAAAGAAGGTGAAGCGGGTTTGGTTGTCGACATTTTTTTATGGCTCCTGGTATATATGGTGGGCGAGAAATGAGTGTGTTTTTTAACGAAGTGGAGCTGATAAAAGAAAATCTGCTTAGAAAGATCAAGACAGAGATATGGAGATGGTATAGGTCCTGGTGGAAAGATATGCCGATTGCGGCAGAATTATTTGTGGGTAGTAGCAATATCCCTAATATGCTAAGTAGGTGCGCATAGTGATACGGTAGTGGTGTTGTAAGCTAGTTTACTCTCCTTCTAGTTTGTGTTGGAGTGGATTGGATCATGCTAAGTTTATGGGTTGTAATCTAGGATGCAGGTTGGGTACTCTTTTTCCCTCTCTAAGTTTTTTTCCCACTGGGTTTTGCTTAGTAGAGGTTTTAACGAGGCCCGATTTTAACCTCATCCCCTGGTTTACCAGGCTCTTTCATAATTAATAAATTGGCTAAAAGCCCAACTTATCAAAAAAAAATGTAAAGAGTGGAATGGACAGGATAATAATAAGAAGGCACAGGTTGATGATAGGTCTCACAAAACAGACAATATAACTTTGGGTTTACAAGGACAGGCGGACCGACAGTGCATTAACTCGGACCCAATTGAAAAGATATTAGGTGAGCAGATGAGCAGCCCACTCCCTCCTAACCATACTCGAGAGGTATCATACAGCCCAACCAGTATACCCACCCATCAGAGAGAAAGTACAGTGATTTTATCAGAACAGGAGAGCAGCCCAACCTCTCCTAAGTATCCACGAGAGACTACAAACAGCCCAATCTTTATTGGTACAATCAGCCCAAATAATGGGCAGCCCACCCCGGTTGATGCCGCCTCCCTTCCAAGCATTAGTTTACAAGTTGTGGTTGCACCAGAGGATCCTTCTACCTCAGGAATCAATCAACGAAAGTTTCGTGTGAAGAAGCACAAATACCCAACAATTTCTACAGAGGCTAGGCAATGCTTTAAGTATGGGCAACGATTGAGAATCCACTACCCATATCCAAAGAAGTCATTGGCAAATATTGAGCGAATCCTAAGGAAGAGCCGCAAGAAAGACCAAGCATAACACCATTGATCTGACTGATATTCGCTAATTCTTTCGGTGCCTAGAAACACAAGAGTGTTGGAGTGGAATCCTGGGCTGGTGGGGAGTTCAAGCATCCCTGATTATAGAAGCAGTAGAAAGCGTAAACTACTGGATGGGATTACAACCGCACCCTAGAGCCAGTAAACTTTGGAAATCTTGCAAATCCTTGAATGGGTCAAGAAAGATCTACAATCTATTGGCCCCTGGGACCAGCTGCTACACTCAAGGAATTTGAAGGATCTGATGTAGTCTTGTTACGCTAGTTTTGATTGTCTCTAATTCTCTATTTTTGGGTGTTATTTAGTGTCTTTATTTTGTATGAATGGTGTGATAGCGCATGCGCTGTTACTGTTGTGCCTCTGCGGCACTTTTGTAACTTTGGCAAGGGATACTCCTTGCTGAAAAACCAGTTTACTGGTTAAACACTGCTACATGTGTAGCCCACTGATAAAAAAAAATTCAATGAAAATAATGGAATACAATCCTTCATCAATTCTAGCATTTAATGAAGATATGATACCAAGTCAACATGTAGTGCCCCTCTTAATAAGTTGAAATTGAAAATCATTTGTCTCAAGCTCACACACAGAGCTAAGACAAAGCATTAACCACGTTAAGAAGCGCAAGAGTGAGCGCGACCCCAAAGATTAGATGAAGGGCCCGAAACTAAATATAGATGTTATTGTCCTCCTATCTAGTAGTGCTGGTCAGAGTTTTGCTCTTTAAAATTGTAGTGGTGATGTGGTCACTATGATTCTAATGGTTATCTTGTGATCCAAAATCAGATATTGTCAACTATGTTCTTCATCAAACCCTCTAGATATGCTAGAGAATGTTTCATGGAACTAATTACAAATTTGTGGTTTCAAAGTTTGTGAAGGTGGATTCTTTGTTTAGATCAGTTTCTTGTTTCTTATATTTAATTGTTACTTGTTCAGCAAGTTCTACTTCCATTATTTGACTACCGATTCTTTAATTAAATTAGATTTTATAAATTATAGTAAAGATTATAACACTATGTTAGATTGATTTGATTGAACTGCATTTATACAGATTTACTATTTTTCTTAAAAAAAATCAGATATCGCGTATAGAGTGGGACATTTCATTAGTGTATCCCATGAACTGTATATATACTCGGTACCTCTTTGACACAATATCCTAATAAACAAAGCATAACAACTAGGGCATCTATTAAATACTAGGCACTAGCACCAAACAAGAGGAAAAAAAGGCACACCACAACACCAAGCTAAAAAGAAAACGATACAAACCAAAGCTCATCGTTTCAATGTGTTGAAATCCTTCTCATCTCAGCTTGCAATCATATTAAATTTTTTTTCTATTTGTGTGCTATACTTGCAATTAGTCTTTTAAATTCATAACTTATGGATAAAACTTATGACCGAACTGTATCATAATTATGTTTCGATATTTTAAAAGTGTTACTTTCCTAATTATAGTGTTAGTTGAACATGACTTTTATTGCCTTTGTAAAAACTATTTTTTTGATTGTTACTTTCACAGAGATATTGATTGAACAAATCAATGAGTACTTTAAGACAAAAGGTTTGAAATGAAGATTAGAAACCGGTTCAAGGTAATGGTAAACTTTTACCCACTTATGGGATAAATAGTACATCTGTCAACGTCTAATATTTTTCTACTATTTTGATAACATTATTTCTTCACGTTCGATATTATGAAGGAAATTTTTTAAAGATGTTAAAAATTTAACAGATAAAACTGGTTTAGCAAAAATTCCCAAAACTTCTGTAGAACATGAAACAATTAAAGTTCTAACCTTTCGCAAAAAATATTAAAGTAAATATTTTTCAGAAAGAAAAAAAAATCAAAGTAATGAGAATTAGAGACAACAGTATTCGACATTAACTTCACTCATTCCGTAATTTGGTATCACTCGCCCACCAAGATGGTGATCTTTCCCTTCCGCTTAGTAACTTTAGGGATCTTCCTCTTCACTAGACTCATCATCTTCCAAGCTGAAAATTTCAAATCCTTGAATCGCCGTCCATTCAATATGGTGGTGGTAGTCGCAGCCACTTCACCATCATCCTCACCGTCTTCTAAAATCTTACTAATCAATTTCATTCCCCGTTGTCTTTCTTCTACACTTGATCTTACACTCGAAAGCATTGGTTGTCGTTGCAATCCACAGGAAGTCCGAAAATCTCGACTGGGTTTTTGGTCTTCTGTGAGTTCTGTGGTATTATTGACTGTGCTAGTTGCGGACGACAACATCAGCGGCTTCGGTACGAGATGAACCGGAGAGTTTGAGGGGTTAGTTGCGGACGACAACTTTAGCGGCTTTGGTTCGAGATGAACTGTTGAGTTTGAGGGACGTTTTTCTTGTTGCCGATGACATTTCAAAGTAGCATCGTCGCACAGTGTTCCTGAGTAATAAATGTCGACTGATGACCTAACTACAAGTGACGACCCAAATAAAGATTCATAGGTCTCAAGCGCTTCTAAATGCTCAACTAGTCCTTCATGTTTTTCTCTCCCATGATCATGATGATTCTCCTCGCCAGATTGAGTGGCGGACGTGAATGATAGATAGAGGATAAAGGTGGCGACAAAGATTGGAAACAAAAGTATAGGTTCTAGCTTGGAGATATAAGGGGAGAAAGAACTACAAAATGGATGAAATGAGAATGATACAATCCAATAGATGAGCAAAACAATGCAAGGCTTGCAAGGAGAAGATGTGGAGACTTATCGCTGCTAGTCTGTTGTACCATTTTCATTGTAGTGATCGATTACCAGAAATTGGGATTCTTTTGAGGAGAAGTATTATGAGCCTTGGAGGTTTGGAGTGCTTGAAAGGTTGAAATTCCTTATAAGGTAGCATGGCCTGAGGCTAAATGGAAGGTATATATGGATACAACGGTTATAGTAGTGGAGTCAAGCCGCGAAGAAATTGGGGGGTTATTAGTTCATTAAGAGTCAAATAAGATACTTGGTCAAAATGTGATCCTAATATATACGTTATGCTTCCAAATATTTACAATGACAACGGTTCAATCCCAAAGATGAAAAAGGGAACTCGATCAAAGGAATTCAATAAAACCCCACGAATTGAACTAAAATCTTGCCACTTAATAACCATGATCTTTCCTTCGATTTCACATTGTTAATTAATTAAACAATCTAATTTACATTTACTTTACTGAAAATTCAATGAAAGGAAAGTTTACCTTGCCGAAGATTATGGTGCTTTTTAGCTTCATATGTACAACAGTTTCTTTGAAGTTATTGGTATGAGTGTAGTGACCCTCGGATGTACCCATAAAATCCTTTAGTACCGCTCTGTTCATCACTCGGTGACCGAGCGAAATAGTCCTGATCTTTCACAGTATCCTTCATGAATTTCTCATGACCTCCAGTGTCTAGCCATCTAAGATATGTTAGTGCATCCGACACTGTAAAAGCTCCAGCCGAATGGAAATCTCTTACCACCTTCATCAATCGCTTTCCATCTTCATTCTCCAAAGATTTTCCTGCAACCATACGAAAGGTTTCAAGGAAGGAAGGAAGGAAGAACGACTTCGATTGATTCAACTAAGAAGATAGAATTCAGCAATCACAAGAATGGTGAGGGCTACTCTCGCACCTCAGTACACAAATCTGCAACCCTACTATTGGAAACTAATGACTATATCCCTAAACCAAACAGAACCGGTCCTCTAAGACTTAGCCGTTACAACAACCCAGACCGCAAAGCAAAAATAAAACATAGTCTACATACTATAACATATCAGATTATGTTTCCTATGTGCAGTTTGATGGGATCGGGATGCTGGCCGAGTAGGTCTGAGGTGTTAGTCTCAGACCAACCCTACTTGGAGACAAGTATTTTCTAAGGAGATAATGCGGAAGCGTTTGTATATAATTTAACAAGATAGGATTCTGCTTATATTGAAATTCAATGTGAATTACAACCTAGCTTCCTATCTTGAGATTCGACAGAGGTATTCTGTCTCATCCAACACTCACTCTACTCTCGGCTTAGATCAATGCGTAACAAGGAGTAAAAGGGAGTGTTTTGTGTGCTCTCTAGGTAATAAATACCTAAGCTGATTGACTAAGTCTCACTAGAATCTCTCGAAAATGATATCTCTCTCAATATGACTCTCTCTCTAGAAATATGGAAGTGAAGAGCTCCATCTATTACAAATGACTTCTCTCTGCTTATATAGTGATAATACCCGAAGTAACTGCTCCTATTTAGTAGCCATAACATTCAGGATGGTGCTCCACATCCTCTTGGTCAAGCATACTCCGAAATTGTCGCAACTACTCTGTAGAGGGACTCGTTCTGGCGCTCTATACCCTTGACCACCTTGATTTTCGGGCTTGATCATATATGAACGTGTGTGACAGTTTTTTCCATGTTTTTCTCCACGTTCTAACAGTAGAAGGTCGTCTTTAAGCTTCTAGAACTTTCCATGAGAGCCTTATGTCACAGAACGACTCCTTCCACAGTCAGACTCGTTCATCGCCCAGACTTGCTCTGACGCTATTATCAGTGATATTTCTTCTGTCACCAGACTTACTCTGTTGCCATAATCAGCAAAACCTTGGGTTCCAACAAATTCCCCCTTTTTGCTGATGATGGCAAAGGGAATCAAATCTTTCAAGATGAACTAAAGTTCCCCCTTAAGTTGTGCATCAATGATAAGATGAGATGAATGTGAACCGCTTGTTATATCGAGTCTGGTTAACAACCAAACTCCGTCTGTCGTGACTTTTTGTCTGTGGCCAGGCTCTGGATGACTTGTTCTCTTCAGCAGGTCTCTCACTTGTTCTCTTTTCTTTGCATTAATTCTCAGGCCTACTCTTACTGCAGCTAGGCTTTGGCAATCTTTAGCAAAACTCTAATATCTTCACATATCTTCCCCCTTTTGCTGATAATGCCAAAAATAACTCGAGTGAATCCCATAGCAAGAGTTAACCTGCAAAAAAAAAAAGACATACAAATGAACAAACTTGGAAGAACCAATCTCATCGACTGATTCCCCCTTAGTCCAATATTCCCCCTAAATTTGAGCACGTTATTTAAGACAAGACTAGTACGAGAAGAGCATAATAGAATTAAACTAAGTTTAAACAGAAACAGTCTGCTTGACCATCAAGCAGGGCAAAATCCATAAGTGCAATTCAAGTCTTCCGACCACCAAAAACATTGACGTGTCTTACTGAAAATGGGATTCACCGCTTTCCCCCTTTTTGACATCATCAGGAAAAACAGGGTGAGTCTGCCTGACATCCAAAAGTAATCACAAGGCTAAATAGCCAACTGACAAAGTCTGCCAAAGTTTGATAAAAAACACCGCCAAGATAAACAAAGTTTGAGATAGGTTGAAAGTATGATCAAGGATGTTGGCTAGGAAATGGGGTGAAGGACTTGGTCTACATCTTGGTATTGACCATTCATTTTGAATCTCAAGAGAGTGCTAGATGTGGCTAACCTTGGTGGGGAAGTGTATTAGTCAAAGAGTTCATACTCATATGTGCAAGCTAGCGTTGCTGTGAAGCGCAAACCAGAGTCACACAAGTTACACTCTTGGAAGTGGTGGTTGGAGCAAGAGTACGTCGTCTATAAGTTGAAGAGACGATCGTATTTTGCTTTGTTTTAGCCTTCTCATGGGATTTCTGTCTTTCTTTGATTTTCTTTTCTTTCCCTTTTTTTTTGGAAATTCACTTCAACTACGTGGGTATTTTTGCCAGACCGATTATGTCTGCAGATTGACTCTAGCAGTATTTCTTGGTCGAATGAATGGAAGGGGTTGTGATGGATTTAGGTAGTAAGAGGTAGTGGGTTTGGCTTTAGTGGTAGTGGTAGTGGGTTTGGTAGAAGTGGTAAGGGCTTTGGTTGAGATAGTAGTGGAGCTTGGGCAAGGTAGGTTGGGTAATCGACTAGGGCTGTAGGGTGAGTTGGACATTAGTAATGATGAACCCAAAGTGGATGGGATTTTTGTATGGTGAGACGGCCATGGGAGACTTAGTGATGGCTTCGGGAGTTGGGATAACAATAGTGCCTTATTTGGAAGGTTTTCGGCTTTGAGTAGGAGAGTGGGTATGAGTGGTTTGAGGGTTAGGATAATTTGTGGGTTGATTGTGAAGGTAAAGTAGCAATGGTTTCAAGGACGATGGAGTTAGGTTTTGGAATAGTGAGATGGTTGATGTGGGTGCTTTGGTCGAACTGGTGTGGAAAATCTCGCGGGTTTTCAAACAAAAATTTGCAGACAAAGTTAAGTTGAACTACTTAACCAAGAAGAGTCTGGTGCCAGAGAGACTATACCTGAGTACCCAGACTCTGCCTCCAAGAGGGAGAGGAGATACGACCACCCTCAGTTAGAACGAGTCATGCCATGGTGTGTGCAAAAAAAACTCAAATGCAACCATGTGTGATGCCTTGGAGATGATATCAGCAAGCTAGGGTCTGTGGAAACATAGTTTAATTAGATTAAGTTCATCTCCACATGATCTCGTAACAAATGAGAACTCAAGTATATAAATTTAGTGTGAGCATGAAATTTAGAGAATTTGACGACCTTGGCTGGTATTATCATACATAATGGTAACATTTTGATCAAAAATACCGTAGTCTTCAAAGTACTTGAAGCTGGAGCGAGTCAGCTTGCTTTCTGCACAAAATTCGCAGAGAGAGCCTGTTTGCTTCGGTACATGATTCGCAGACCGACTCTGCTTGCTTTCTGCACGTGATTCTCATACATATATATATATATATATATATCGGATATTCATATCAACACGTGCCATATTGCCTTAAGATCACCAGTATTAGAGTCATAAACCATATTCTTACGATCACAAGTGATAGAGTCATAAATCTTATAACATAAGATTGGAGAAATCACAAATTTGAGAGACACTTGAGAGACCATTTCCAATAACAACAATTAAGAAAACATTATGAACTTTAAATAAAGAGGGTTACAATGGAAGCCAATTCTTATGATTTTTATGTGCATGTTGTCTCTAAAAGTAACTTTTCCCCCTTGATGGTCAGAGTGAGTCGTAAACTCAACTTGGTTTCCTGTCATTTATCTTGAACAACCAGTATCCAGAAACCAAGAGTCATTGTTCCGAGCCACTCCGTCTGCAAAAAGCTACTAGTTAGTTTTGGGAACCCAGGTATACTTGGGTCCCCTCTTCGACAATGATGAAGAACTATTATAGTAAAGATCAAGAGCTTTGATAATTGCAGACATACGAGATATATTAAATGAGAAATCATGACATAGTTTATTACCAGAAGAGTCCGTATGACCATCATAACCACAATATCTGCAAATTTTCATCACAGAGGGAGTCTCACTTATCTGATCATGAGCGGGTTTCTCACCATTGTGAGCCATCAAGCACACCAAACTGGTGGTATTTGACTCAGCCTTTTATGAGTAGGAGATTTCGACCATCTTGAGAGATTTGTCAGCTAACGCAGGCTCTGATACCACTTGATGGGATCGGGGTGCTGACCGAGTTGGTCTGAGGTGTTAGTCTCAGACCAACCCTACTTGGAGACAAGTATTTTCCAAGGAGATAATGCGGAAGCGTTTGTATATAATTTATCAAGATAGGATTCTGCTTATATTGAAATTCAATGTGAATTACAACCTAGCTTCCTATCTTGGGATTCTGTAACACCCCTCTCCATAATCACGATATAATCCCTCACGTAGCAATAATTAAAACGTCTCACAGCGGAAAATAAATAACAATTACAAATCTCGCTCGGGTGTCACCGGCCATTACTCGCCCATGCGAGCAACGTAGCCAAACTACATCCAACTTCCAAAATAAACAAGCTGCTAACCGCAGTGATAACGAGAAACTCCTATACATCATACTAAATCCATAAATCATAAACATCGACAAGTGAGCGTCTACCCAATCCTGAAAAATACATAACCTTACCATACGACCATACACCATCCTCATTGCTAAACCCAATGAACTCCATGTGTGGTAACAAAAGCAAAACTCCAATTACTCTATTCCTGCTCTTCAGCTTCAACAATGATCAACAACCTGAAATGGTGTAGTATCAGCGATAGACGCTGAGTATGCCGGGCCTGGACCCTAATGGTCACTTGTCATTTTAACCATCTTATTACTAGGTCGGTTTCATGCTTTACCATTTTATAGTTATAACAATGCTGTAATAAACATGTATAATACACATATTCATCCATCCAAATATTCATAGACATTCAACCATCCATCCAAATATCCAAACACTCATTTAATATTCCATACAACATTTATGTATCGAACGTATCGAGTAATAACAATATAATGTACAATGTACATTCGCCGTAGCGTACAGTGCTCATATTTAATTTACCTTAGCCTTGTAGGCTCCATCCAACCATCAACACACAATAAAATAACCACAAGTATAACCAATGAACACCAAAGCGAAACAACGAGAATAATAAACAAGTATTAAGTCTCGTCCATGGTATTGTTCGCCACTGTATAAGTCTCAATTGTTTTAGTTGTTCAGTTATACCTAGTGACAATGTCTCGTTAAAACGACATGTCTCTAGTTACCCATATATTATGGCGGGTCACCCACGGCAGTAGCCACTCCAACGTAGAGTCTCCGACCAACGAGCCATTCTAGCTCACGGGAAAATTTTCTTGATACTTACGGACCCGTACGCGGACATCCTGGTATCGTTTTTGTGATCACAGCGCGCACCAAGAGCCACATCCTCTTGGCTTTACTTCCATTCCATTAATTAATTAATTAATTATACCATCGCATCGCATTACCAAATTTTCTAACACAACAGACTAAGGTCATTAGTCCAATCCGGAGTTTGTAAACTCGGGATGTGTTATATACAAGAGCGGCGTATAGAAAGGCCAATGCTCCGTATAAAAGTCTTGGATAATATGTATATGTTATTATCCTAGTGCTACAACGTTTTACTTACGTTCCTTATATTTCATATAAGATAGCACCATAGCCGCTAGTTCGTTTTATATATATAGGTTCATATATACGAACCAATACTGTTAACTTAACAACAGTAAATAACAAGCAGCTATAAATATACAATTCATGCATATTAATTAACACATTCAGACAAACAATCTTATCACAGATCACACAGAAGTCTGAACTGAGGAAGCCCTCAGAGACAATCAGAGACACATAACAACATACAAGTTATGTCAACCAAATCCGAGCCCAAGGAGCAACCTTAGGACAACTCGGATCAAACCCCTTTACATACCGTTCACCCTGATCGTATTACGGTGGAGTATGAATCAGCAAGATCCTAGGCTCCGTGTAGTCCGCTAGCTTGTCAAGCGTCCTTGTCAGAAGTATAATCTAAACGGTAATAAACTATAAGTCAGTCTCCATGACTAACTACATCCGGTATTTCCGAATAATAAGTAACCCCGACAGTTCACCCCTGTTTTCTACAGTTGTTTGTTACGGGTTTCTCTAAAACAGTCGGCTTTGTTACTTAAAACGCATACGTCAAACATTCAACTGTTAAGTTTAATTCCTTATATTTCTTTTAATCTTATCCACATCTAGTTTAGGTACGTAACCTATAGTTGCATGTATGCATGCACTCTTATATTATATTGTATTCTAAAATCCATAACCTATAGTTCGTAACTATATATATATATTTTTTTTCAAATAACCACCACCATTAAATCATATGGTTTTCAACCAAAATATATATATCCACCCTACAGTAGCGGACCCAGAAATTTTGTTTAGGGGGGGCAAAAATTTTTTTTGACACTTTCATTCTTTAAAATTTTATAATATGTTGTATTTTTACAAAAATTTATAAGAGCATTTGACAAATTTTCAAAATTTTTGGGGGGGGCAAGTGCCCCCCCTGCGTCCGCCCCTGCCACCCTATATACATTATTCTTGTGTATGTATATATTTTTACCACGTAGGTAATTCTCATGAGTTTCATAAACTCTTTATTTATGTTACATTTTATCATCTTTTATTAGATGATTATTCCCATTAGTTGTATTATATTATACAACTTATATTAAGATTACTATCCTAATATTATGTAACATTTTATGTTGTATAATTACAACTCCTAAGGTTTATTTCCATAAACACCTTAGTTTATAAATCCCATTTATGTATAGTTTGTCACATTCTTTGATGTGAATATCCTTACTCATATTAATTCCACCTAAAACCATATAATTGTTATAAATTTATAACATTATAGACCTTATCTAAAATTCATTTTCCAAACTTTATCAATTCGGTAAAGCCCTTGAACTTATTTAAATTCTATTTGACCACATAACATTATTAATGCTATCCCATATGCTAATATCATTTGACATGATATTCTTATTTCCTTTAATTAATAACCTATGGTTTTTATACCAAACTATTTAATTAATAACCTGTGGAGGGTGATTTTTCGGTATGAGGGGGGGTCTATCTAAATATGGTCTGACTGAAAAGCCGAGATCCTAGAAATATGCCATTCTGTGGAGGGTGAAAACCCGTTATTCTGGCATCCCTTAAATACCTACTACATCGTCTGTCTTTCCCAGAAAGCTTATGGGGAATGCTAGTGAGCACTACACCCGCTCTCAATGGGCTCCACGCGGACTTATGCCCTAAGGGCGGAAATTGACTAGAGTCGCCACCTAGTTTGACCTAAGGAACTAGGAAGGGAGGAGAAGGGTTCTAAAAACCGTTAATTACTCTGATGATTTATTGCCTATGGATAGGACTTATCTGATCAAGCCAGAGATTCTTTGGTGGGTTCGCACTGGGTTACACCCCTTAGAAGTGGCAACGACCACGACTTCGGATTGGTGCCCGAGGAAACCTCGGTCTCCAATTGTCGGGATTGCCTTCTTTCAAAACCTTTTTAAAGAGATTCATTTAAAAGCCAAGGATATGATTAGGATAGGAAGAAAGTAGAGTGTGAGGAGCTGATGAGGCGAGCTTTTCTATCAAGCTAGCGCCAAGAAGATGAATTGGTGAATTCGAATGAGTAGAGAATGAAGATTTTGGAAAAGTCTGAGGTTGAGTGAATAGACAAGAGTCTGATGGTTTGAAGTTTGTGGGAGCCGAAGAAGGCTTGAGTGTTTTGAGAGGTATGAAGAACACTTTAGAGTGGGAAAAGGGTTTTTTGATTGGAATGGGGTCGCACCCTGTGTGGGCTGCCTACGTACTCAACTCCATGTTGAGATCAGACCTTACGTAGTTCAGGAGTTTTTGGGCTTTGGAAGTTTGAGGTTTTGAAGGGTTTTAAGGAGTGAGATTCAGAGGAGTCTGGAGTTTTGAGAAGTTTCGGGTTTTGGATGCTAGTCTGTGAGACGCTCGGGTCTGTGAGACGTTTGAAACCTTGAGATGTCGAAGTCTGTGAGACGCTTGGGTCTGTGAGACGCTCGGGTCTATGAGACACTCAGGTCTGTGAGACATTCGAATCATTGGAATGACAAAGTCTGTGAGACGCCCGGGTCTATGAGATATTCAGAGTGTGGGGGAAATTGAAATGGAATTGAAATTGAATCGGAGTTGAATGAATTTTGATTTGAACTAGAATTGAATTGAGACTGAATTGGAGTCAAATTGAAATTGGATTGATTTTTTTTATCGGAATTGGAATTGAAATCGAAATGGAATTGAAATCGAAATGGAATTGAAATTGAAATTTAATTGGAGTTGAATGTATTTTCTAATTGAATTTGATTTGGCTTTGTTCTGAAATTGAGATTGAATTGGTTTGATTTTGGAATGAGATTGAGATTGAATTGATTTGGAATTGAAATTGAATTGGATTTGAGATGAATTTTTGAACTGAAATTGAGATTGAATCGAATTGAATTAAGAATTGAGATTGAATTGAGAATTGAATTGAAATTGGGATTGGAATGAATTGCTTTGAAATTGAATTTGTGGGCTGAATTTGGAATTGGATTTTGGGTTTTGAACTGGATTTTTATTGATTGAAACGAATCATTGATTGTGAGTTTTATTCTGATAATTAAGGATTGTTTGGAAAATTTTATACAAGAAGAGCATTCCCCACCGACCAGACTCTACGGCCCGTTTGGGTGAGGAACATCCCTGAACCTAGAAGCTTCTCTAAACTGGACTTGATGTGTCCAGAAATAAGTAGGTAAAGTCTAAAGGTTATTCTATGGCCACCTGTTCTAGCCCGGTTTGGCTAGTAATGAGTTGGGCCCGAGGGGAAATTGAAGTTTGGGCTGAGGGTTTGCAGCAACCCAAACGGGTCCAACTCAACAAATTATAATATAATACAAATGGATATAGCAAACAAAATATAATAACAATTCATACACAGCACGATTTAACAAATACAATTTGATCACAAATTAACAAAATCTAAGCAAGTTTATACATGAACAAAAATCAGAATAGAATAACATGGTTAAAATACCTATTAATAAATTCTAAAAACTAATTACTCAAATCAAAAAAAGCCATGTAAAAAACTTACTAAAACCTAAAATTGTGGATCCTAAATTCATATTGCCAAAATTTACACGCACATAAAAAAACAACAACAAACAGATTCGAAAACTAATCCCCATCTTTTTTGGTTGTTCGTTTCTCTACTCGTCAAAAGCTATATTCGTAAAAAAAAACGGATATCATGACTTTTTTTTTTCTCTTGATTTCTTTTTTTTTGTTGCTGTTTTTATTTCTTCATACTCTTTTTTTTTATCAATAAATCGTCGTGAAGTTATACTACTAAAATAATGTACTTAAACAAAAATGCAAATATTACACTAATCGATTAATATAGAGATGACTCATTTTCTTTTCCCAAATCGTTTATTCATGTTCATGAGAATCTAGCGGATTGGATAAAAAAAAAAACTACACCAAATTGTTGATAAACGCATGGACGACATCAAAAAAATGAGAACCATACTTAATTGTCGTAAATACATGTGACCGAACACTCAGAGCTTCAGTGGAACAAAATCTGCAGAGAGCAGCGTCCAGGTAATAACATTTGCGCATAGCTCACAAGTAATGACGAGGATAAGGATTTGGTACCAGTTTTCCTTGAATCGAAACAGTAGAAAGGGGAAGATATACCAACGACTTCAGCACCTTTCTTCTGATAGGGGAAAGTTTTCCCTTGTTTTCCAGTTATAATGAAAAGAAGCCCCGAGGCACAGTGGGTTTGTCTACTCTTGTTCGTCAGTTGCAGAGGGTGAAGCAATTGAAGAGAGTTGGAGGTGATACTCCTGTTTTCCAGTCCGGTTGTAAAGAGCTAGAAAGAATATACACGCGGGGAAGCCAAAACATTAGTCCGCAAGCATAATCAAATAAATAGACAGGGAGATGAAAAGTAGAACAGCCAAAACGTTAGCTCCCAGTACGAACTGCAGCTGATCCATGCCTGTCACATACAAGAGCAAATTCCTATGCAGTCGACATAACATGTTCTCGCAAGGAGTATACCAGGGTGGAGAAAAATGAAGAGTCGTAGAATATGTACGTCCCTTGTTTGACAAGGATGCGAACAGAATGAAGGAGGTGAAGTGTGTTTGCTCTTTGGTCGCTAGTTAGGTTGCAGAATACCGTGAGATGAACGAAGGCTCAGAGCACGTATTCCCTTGTACGCAGAAGAAAAGACTGAAGAAGGTGCAGAGTTTGTTTGCTCTTTGCTTCGCCGGTTGAAAAGGGGGAAGAAACCTAGAGCTTACTCACTCCTCATCGACCAGCTCGGGTTGTAAAAAGCGTGAGTGAAAAGTAGAGGGAAGGTGCATGACGTGAATGTTCGATGAAGAGAATGGAAAAGGTGCAGTAACATGTTCTTGTTCGTCAGTTTGCTTGCAAACTTACGGTGAATAAATAAGATGACGATGATGATGATGATGGATAGCGTGAATGATGAGGGTGTTGAGTTGTCTGCAATGTGTTCGGGAATGAAAAAAGAGAAGGAAGAAAGCGTAGAGTATACTATGTTCGCCGGTTTGGATTACAAATTTACCGTGAGAGAGACTGAACAGAGGGTCAGAGTTATATGTTCCTGTTCGGCAGCTGGGTTTGCAAAAATAACGACAGTGAAGGGCACGAATGCAGGAGGCTACTGTATTTTTTCTTTTGAAAATGGAGATCGAGATCCAGAGAACAAGCAGGAGAAGGTGGTCGATAAAAATCGATCAATGGAGGTGGCGATTACTCCGCCTTATTTCACGGTTTCTTTTGGGTTGAATAAGAGTTATCCATGGATAGGAATAAGGGGAAGATCGAGATGGAATAGAGGGAGTGTTTTGAGGCGGCTGTTGATTCTGAGGAGCACACCTCTCTAGGTTTTTTTAGTTTTGTCGGTATATATGCAACAACAGGTGGTTTTACGCTTTGGAAGGCTGAGAGATTGAAAAGAAACGTCCGATAGATTTTTAGCTGAGCCGATCTGTAATAGGTTCAATTTGGACCTGACTGTGTTGGGCCGCATCAGGGAGAAGGAAAGTAAAAACGGACACAAAGTCCAGGGAAGAAAAGCAGGAATTCCTACAAAAATGGAGCTAACTTGATTCACTCCAAGCACATTTGAACCCAACACAAGTGGGTTGGATATATGACGTTATTACCAATACAGTGCCGCAATTCCTTGATTCATTAATGTAATGAATGTTATATACACATATTCACAGATGAGGGTCGGATGAAATAAGAGGTAAAACGAACTAAAATATGAGCCGGATTAGGAGTCGAATAGCAGACAGATGAAATAATATTGAAAATGTATCTTTGAAAGCATATGCTTTTATTTTTGAAATATGTTTTCTCAAATGTTTGCAAATAGATCCAAAAATCTTTTAATGAAATGGGGGCTTCAGCTTGACACACGCACCAAGAAACTTTGAGATAGAAAGAAGATGACCCTTCTATTTTATTTATTTTCCTGAATTTTGTTTTATGGGGTGAGAATTTTTGGTGTCTACAGATGGCTCCCCTTGATTCAATTTTGCAAGCCCTTGCAGAATTGGATCAAGGTTGAGAGGGCGCCAAAAATTCTCACTACGGTTTAGTGGTGTATTGGGATGCGACCGTGAGTGTATGAAGGCGATTGAAAGTACGAGGACTTATGACGAGCCTCAGTTAGACCTCTTGACATCTAACCCTAGGACTTATGATGAGCCTAGGATACTAACAATCCGACTTGGTTTTAGGGTGCACGAGGGCTTAGGAGTGCCTCAACTGGACCTCTTGATATCCAGTCCTAGGGCTTATGACGGGCCTAGAATGCGATTGAAAGTACGAGGACTTAGGAGTTCCTCAACTAGACCTCTTGACATCTAGCTATAGGACTTATGACGAGCCTATAATACCAACAACCCGATTTGATTTAAGGTGCACGAGGGCTTAGGAGTGCCTCAACTGGACCTCTTGATATCCAGTCCTAGGGCTTATGACGGGCCTAGAATGCGATTGAAAGTACGAGGACTTAGGAGTGCCTCAACTAGACCTCTTGACATCTAGCTATAGGACTTATGACGAGCCTATAATACCAACAACCCGATTTGATTTAAGGTGCACGAGGGCTTAGGAGTGCCTCAATTGGACCTCTTGATATCCAGTCCTAGGGCTTATGACGGGCCTAGAATGCGATTGAAAGTACGAGGACTTAGGAGTGCCTCAACTAGACCTCTTGACATCTAGCTATAGGACTTATGACGAGCCTATAATACTTTGGTTGTGTACCATACTAGTAGCGTAATAGCTGCCTAGCAGGCGGATGTGAGGCGATCTCGCACTAGTAGTGTAATAGCTGCCTAGTGGAGGAAAAACGTTGGGGCCGTACTAGTAGCGTAATAGCTGCCTAGCAAGCGGATGTGCAAAGATCTCGCACTAGTAGCGTAATAGCTGCCTAGTGGAGGATGTGAGACGATCTCGCACTAGTAGCATAATAGCGCCTAGTGGAGGAAAAATGTTGGGACCGTACTAGTAGCGTAATAGCTGCCTAGCAGGTTATGAAATGAACGAACTCGCACTAGTAGCGTAATAGCTGCCTAGTGGAGGAAAAATGCGGGACCGCACTAGTAGCGTAATAGCTGCCTAGCAGGTTATGAAATGAACGAACTCGCACTAGTAGCGTAATAGCTGCCTAGTGGAGGAAAAATGCGGGACCGCACTAGTAGCGTAATAGCTGCCTAGTGGGTTATGAAATGAACGATCTCGCACTAGTAGCGTAATAGCTGCCTAGCGGGTTATGAATTGAACGATCTCGCACTAGTAGCGTAATAGCTGCCTAGCGGGTTATGAATTGAACGATCTCACACTAGTAGCGTAATAACTGCCTAGTGGAGGAAAGGACGGGACTGCACTAGTAGCGTAATAGCTGCCTAGCGGGTTGTGAATATGCATTGGATAGTGAATGAACTTTGTGAGTGAATGCAAATGCTATGCAATGTAAGATGGTTAAAAATAAATGTGCTGTTTGGATTGGGACTCCCTGTTTATGGATGTAGATTCTTTTTCTATGAGTTAATGGCTGCAGAGTTGCTTCAAAGCTTCGGGATGGCTCCGACATGGCTTCAAAGATCTGGGATGGCTCCAGCATGCTTTGATGGCTCCGGTATACGCTGATGGCTCCGGTGTGCGCTGATGGCTCCGGTGTGCGCTGATGGCTCCGGTATGCCCTGATGGCTCCGGTATGCGTTGATGGCTCCGGTGTGACCAATGGTCTCGGGGTGGTCGGTGGGTTTGATATGGTTGGTGTGTTTTTGATGGGATGTGATCATTCTGGAGGTTGGTGGGTTTTGATGTGATTGAAATGCTTCGATGTGGTGGGTAGATTTGGTTGATTTTTTTTGAAGTAGTTTGATGGCTCCAGCGATAAATTTATTGTGATTTGATGGGTTTTTTTTTTGACTTTGTAGTGGGTGAATGTTTTGTTCATGGGTGAATGATGAAACGCAGTTGCATGACTTTATCGGTGGTTCCCATCATGGTTCCAGGATTCCCATGGATGACTCCGGGATGACCTTGTGCTGATTGAGCATAACGACGCTTTGGTTGGTTCACTTCGATGACACCGAGGGGAAAATGGAAGTTTTCACCTTTGATGTGGTCGCACCCTGGACGGGCTACCTACGTACTCAATTCCATATTGAGATCAGACCATACGTAGTTCGATATTCTGTGGGCAAGGCCCAGGTGATGAAATGGCTCCGACAGGGATTTGAGGTGGCTCCCGTATTGTTCTCAAACTGTGGGATGGCCCCTGTGTAGCTCTAGGGATGGTCTCAATGTTTTGAGGGTGACTCCCGCATGGCTCTAGATTGGCTTTAGAAGTGGTGTCGATAGGGATTGAGTATGGCAGTGGATGTGACCGGGATGGTCATCGTGTGGCTCCGGATAGCTCTTGAATGGTTTGATGTAGCTCGGTGATAGCCCGAGATGGCTCCGAAGAGGCTAAATATAGCTCGATGATGGCCCAGGATGGCTCCGGTTGACATCAAAAGTTATGCTTCAACAGCTGCAACTGAAGTCGACTTTCAACGAGACTAGATGGAGTTCTTACCAGTCGGATGTTGAAAATGAAGTGGTTATGATGCATGCAAATTCTAAATGCTAGAAGATATGCAAAATGCATGTGCAGTTTTTTTGAGAGAAGGTACGGTTCTATCTCTATTAATATGAGGCTTACGAATATAAGACATCTTCGGTTCGATCTTAAGTGATTGTTGAGCTCTAATGCGTGAATCATTTTCCTCTCACGGAGGGATATGGGTCAATCTCTTGTGAGTGTGGCTGTGTGTGCTAATGGTGTGATGATGCTCTCGATGCTAGGAGCAGTATTTTCCTTAGAATTTCTTTCAAGGTTCTGGACTTTCCGATCCTCACAAATTCCTCACTTGCAATGGGGTAGGTTGTTTATGTCTTGGTGTTTAGAATGAAGATTCACTCACACTCATAAGACCTTGTGGTGTAAGGTCACACTCATTCGCTCATGGTCCTTTTGGTACGACGGGACATGTTGATAACAAGTACGAAACTTATGATTCATGTTTCAGATCCGGTACTTTCAGTTAACGTTCATCAACTTATGAGTCGAAGGTCTTTATTGGGTTATAACGGGGCTGAGAGGTGTGATGTACGTCATATGGGACTGGAGGGTTTATTTGAGAATTGTGGAGCTTTTGTGCAATAGAGGACATGTTTCGCCTTTGCCATGGGTGGAATGATTAGACGGGTTTTGATAACCCCTTATCGGTTTCTTCGGGACATCATTGGTCCTTTTGGTTTGGATTTCTCCTTCTTGCCTCTTCTGGCATACGATTTGAACTTTTCTTCTCATTTTTGTGTTTTTGAAATTGCATTTGGCTCATCAACTTTCTCAAGCATTTTTGCTTTGCATTTTGGCTTTCCGCTTCAAAGTTGCATTGACTTATCGATCTTCTTGAACATTTTCGGCTTTCCTTTTGGTGTTTGGCCTTGGAGTTGCCTTGACTCACTGATTCCTTTGAACATTTTTGTTTGTTGTGTTTGTGAAAGATTGTGGGGTAGAGACCATGGCTCTGGCTCCTTCGAGATCCTCTATTGCAAGGGTGAGTAAGTATGTGTATGTGAGTTGGCATGTTGTGGAGTTCACAGAAAAAGGTTTATCGTGAAAGGCTCAGCGGGGCTCACTAAGGGATTATGTAGAGGGCAGTTAAAGCTCTTTGGTTTTGTGGAGATTTTTTATCCTAAGTGCCTCGTCATCCTCATTAGTCAATGATTGTTTTCTTACTATCCTCGGATCCTTGCATGACTCACAGTTCGTGACTTGCTATCGACATTGATCTCGCTATGAATTGTGCCTCTCCATGTGCTGAAGGAAAGCACAAGTCGCTCGTGGTTTTACCTCTGTGGACTCGCCCTATCTTCCCTCATCACTCAATGGATTGTCCAAAACATTCATTTGAAATTCAAAGGAAGATACCGCTCTTCGCACACTACTCACTTGGTTCGTGGTGCTGACTTTAATTGGACCCTTGTGTGAATTGACGAGTTGAGAGTTTAATGGTTCACGCACTCTGTTCAAACAATCAATCAAGATTTTCCTAAAAGATGTCGTTTCGATACGGAAGTATGCAAATGCAACTATCTACCATGCAATATGTTGTGATAAATTACTACGTATAAGATGCATGAAATATTGACAATGAAAATGTATTGAATTTTGGATTCTGGTTGAATGTTTTTGTTTTGGATGCAATGCATGAATGGTAAGATTACACCTAGTCTCGCTTGAGTCGGTTCCCGTTGATAGTCCATGAAGCTCATCCTGTCACGATTGGCCCTGAAGATGATCTATGTGAGAGAAGTTGTTAGGTGTCATGTGAGAGAGGCTGTTTCAGAAAGACATTCGGTTGATGATTGGCTTCTAGAGTTTTTGGACTTTTAGGGAGTGACCACTCCCGCATGGTGGTCCCATGATATGACAGTGACTGCATTTTTGGGATTTTTGAAGGCATGATTTTTTGGATTTTTGGGTGTATGATTTTTTTTGGATTTTTTTGGATGTATGATTTTTCTGGTATATGCTTTTTGTTGATGTTGGTCTCTATGTGCATGGTATGCCGAATGGGAAAATGTTTAAATCCCTGGTATTTCTTGCTATCACTTCGAGGGTCACGCTTTCATTTGTGGGCAAACGCGGTTAATCACCTGCAAACACAGTCATTATAACAGAAAAAAGGAATATGACAAATGTGAATGTTAGCATGCTTTGAAAAAATGGGATGAATGCTTGTGTGTGATGTGTTGGGAATGCAACATGTGATTATGCAATTTTTCTGAGGTGAGCGTGATTCATGCATGATTAATGAATGTGAACTGATCGGAAATGGAAAGAAGCAAATCATATGTGCTTAAAGAAATCAAGTTTTAGAAAAACGTTTTTGAAAACACGTGTTTTCGAAGTGGTGGATTTTCTCGGTAGGAATTTTGATGCTCGTTCATTCGCAAATAAAGAAGGGAGTGAGGAACCCTATACACATTGATCTAAATAAATTCAGAGGGAATGTATAAACCTATACATGAGTCATTTCGAAATGACAGAGAGAAAATGAATGCTAAGGAAACCTATCTCAATTCTAAAAGTCATTAGGGGAGTTTGAGGTAAAAACCTCTTCGAATTCTTTCTGCTTCGTCTTCGAGCTTCTGACTGACTGCTTATTCAAGTTGTGGGCCTCCTGATTGGCCGTTCGATCGTCTTCGGGTTCGGTCAACAGGTGACCTATGATCAAGAGAAAATTGGTTGGTGCTCTTCTGACCCTCACAACTTCGACTCGGATGTTGTTTAAGTCTTCTGTCACTGGACTCGGGTTGGTGCAGCTCTGATTTTGGTTCAACTGTTGTTATCTTTCATGGCGCTCCACTTGCTCCGACGAGGAGATGAGGGGCTTTTTTTTTTTTTTGAGAAAGGAAGAGAATGATCGAGCACAAATCTTTGTGAAAATCCACCACTTTGTGAAAACTAAATGACTATACGCTCCACATAATGACACTGCTCTTGAAGGTGGTTGAACTTCAAAAATAGCGAGTCACACATGGGGACTAAATCATTATTTTGAAATCATTTGTGAAAATCAACTCAAAACTGTTTTCAAAACAAGTTTGAGATAATATTCATGAAAAAGTTTGTTTGAAAATGTTTGTAAAAGCAGGTTTTTGAAATCCGTTTTTGGAAATAGTTTTTTTTTGAAATAACATTTGTAAGAAATACTGATCGAAATCATTTGAGAGTAATAGATTTTTGAAATCTGGTCTTTACAAACCGTTGGACACAAAGTTTATTTTCTGAAAGAATTTGATTGAAAATGATTTTGAAAACTGTTTTGGAAATAATAATTTTGAAATCATTCGAGATGAACGGCTTTGAAGTATTTCATTAGAGCGTTCGACATGATTCGTTTCTGATTTTTCAAGTGTTTAAATCGTGATCACCAAGTAAGAACGAAAATATAAATCGTGGCTGCTTTTATGTGGAGCTGAGTGCGAATGATTGGGATAATCACCTTCCAGGTCAATCAGTGCTTCCATACCACCGGGGGAACCGTCGTTCCTTCACTGTTCATCTCTCGGTTTATCTCTGTTATGCCTTGTGGGGCACGTCATCAAGAAAGTCCGGAGTGCTAAGTTCGAAAGGTCAGGATACCCGAAGTGATACAGTCACATGAGCCACGGCGGGGATTATCACAACATACTCACTTTTTGGAAACTTGGGGAAGTACTGCATGGGAACGGGTCTCTCGTCATCTGCACGGTCAGGTGGTGTAAAGTCCAAATTATTCACTGACTACGTTGTGCCATGTATGGGTATCCGGTAAATACGGGATCCTCTATGGACGTGTAGCGTGACATTGGGCTTTAGAGACACCCGTGGTGCAGAGGAACAATGGAGAACTGAGCCCATGCAATCTCAGGGTAAGGCAAGAAAGGTGGTCAGACAGGCGGCATACAAGGGGTGACTACCCATAAAACCCATCCTAGACACTGGATAAAGCAGCTGGACACTGAAGGCTCATAGCTTACTATATGCTGGCTTTGACTCGAAAAGGTTTTTGAAAGGATCCTGAGTTGTTTCAAGGTGTAGACAACTACGGCCATACCACCTCGTGGGTTTACTCCTTAACTACGAAGGACCCATACTCAGAGGGAATCAATTGTGGACCAATTGTTAATCCCGCCCGCAGATAGTAAAGGTGACACAGAGGAATGCATGCTCCTAAACTACCCGATGCAACAATGGGTTGGCTCCTTTCTACGAAGGCCCCATTTACAAAACCATGAACAAGCAATTATATCATGAATGAAGGGCAGTGAACATAAGACAATAAACACACAATAGTAACAAGAGTGAAGCATGCAAAGCTCAAAGCACACATGTGGTAATCAAAGTCAATTTCGAATTCTAAACACTCATCCTAACTATCCTCACAAAGCACACTCTAAGTGTGGAGTAGAGTAATCCTAAAGGCTTGGAAATGAATCTCTTGAAGGTTTTGAAAGAAGTTGGGAATCCCTGACAATTTTGAATGGAGTTCAGTCTTCTTGAGCAGGTTTATGAAAAACTTACTCAAGTTTTCCCAGCAGAGTCGCCATTCTGTGGAGGGTTTTTTTCGGTATGAGGGGGGGTCTATCTAAATATGGTCTGACTGAAAAGCCGAGATCCTAGAAATATGCCATTCCGTGGAGGGTGAAAACCCGTTATTCTGGCATCCCTCAAATACTACTACATCGTCCGTCTTTCCCAGAAAGCTTATGGGGAATGCTAGTGAGCACTACACCCGCTCTCAATGGGCTCCACGCGGACTTATGCCCTAAGGGCGGAAATTGACTAGAGTCGCCACCTAGTTTGACCTAAGGAACTAGGAAGGGAGGAGAAGGGTTCTAAAAACCGTTAATTACTCTGATGATTTATTGCCTATGGATAGGACTTATCTGATCAAGCCAGAGATTCTTTGGTGGGTTCGCACTGGGTTACACCCCTTAGAAGTGGCAACGACCACGACTTCGGATTGGTGCCCGAGGAAACCTCGGTCTCCAATTGTCGGGATTGCCTTCTTTCAAAACCTTTTTAAAGAGATTCATTTAAAAGCCAAGGATATGATTAGGATAGGAAGAAAGTAGAGTGTGAGGAGCTGATGAGGCGAGCTTTTCTATCAAGCTAGCGCCAAGAAGATGAATTGGTGAATTCGAATGAGTAGAGAATGAAGATTTTGGAAAAGTCTGAGGTTGAGTGAATAGACAAGAGTCTGATGGTTTGAAGTTTGTGGGAGCCGAAGAAGGCTTGAGTGTTTTGAGAGGTATGAAGAACACTTTAGAGTGGGAAAAGGGTTTTTGATTGGAATGGGGTCGCACCCTGTGTGGGCTGCCTACGTACTCAACTCCATGTTGAGATCAGACCTTACGTAGTTCAGGAGTTTTTGGGCTTTGGAAGTTTGAGGTTTTGAAGGGTTTTAAGGAGTGAGATTCAGAGGAGTCTGGAGTTTTGAGAAGTTTCGGGTTTTGGATGCTAGTCTGTGAGACGCTCGGGTCTGTGAGACGTTTGAAACCTTGAGATGTCGAAGTCTGTGAGACGCTTGGGTCTGTGAGACGCTCGGGTCTATGAGACACTCAGGTCTGTGAGACATTCGAATCATTGGAATGACAAAGTCTGTGAGACGCCCGGGTCTATGAGATATTCAGAGTGTGGGGGAAATTGAAATGGAATTGAAATTGAATCGGAGTTGAATGAATTTTGATTTGAACTAGAATTGAATTGAGACTGAATTGGAGTCAAATTGAAATTGGATTGATTTTTTTTATCGGAATTGGAATTGAAATCGAAATGGAATTGAAATCGAAATGGAATTGAAATTGAAATTTAATTGAGTTGAATGTATTTTCTAATTGAATTTGATTTGGCTTTGTTCTGAAATTGAGATTGAATTGGTTTGATTTTGGAATGAGATTGAGATTGAATTGATTTGGAATTGAAATTGAATTGGATTTGAGATGAATTTTTGAACTGAAATTGAGATTGAATCGAATTGAATTAAGAATTGAGATTGAATTGAGAATTGAATTGAAATTGGGATTGGAATGAATTGCTTTGAAATTGAATTTGTGGGCTGAATTTGGAATTGGATTTTGGGTTTTGAACTGGATTTTTATTGATTGAAACGAATCATTGATTGTGAGTTTTATTCTGATAATTAAGGATTGTTTGGAAAATTTTATACAAGAAGAGCATTCCCCACCGACCAGACTCTACGGCCCGTTTGGGTGAGGAACATCCCTGAACCTAGAAGCTTCTCTAAACTGGACTTGATGTGTCCAGAAATAAGTAGGTAAAGTCTAAAGGTTATTCTATGGCCACCTGTTCTAGCCCGGTTTGGCTAGTAATGAGTTGGGCCCGAGGGGAAATTGAAGTTTGGGCTGAGGGTTTGCAGCAACCCAAACGGGTCCAACTCAACAAATTATAATATAATACAAATGGATATAGCAAACAAAATATAATAACAATTCATACACAGCACGATTTAACAAATACAATTTGATCACAAATTAACAAAATCTAAGCAAGTTTATACATGAACAAAAATCAGATAGAATAACATGGTTAAAATACCTATTAATAAATTCTAAAAACTAATTACTCAAATCAAAAAAAGCCATGTAAAAAACTTACTAAAACCTAAAATTGTGGATCCTAAATTCATATTGCCAAAATTTACACGCACATAAAAAAACAACAACAAACAGATTCGAAAACTAATCCCCATCTTTTTTGGTTGTTCGTTTCTCTACTCGTCAAAAGCTATATTCGTAAAAAAAACGGATATCATGACTTTTTTTTTCTCTTGATTTCTTTTTTTTGTTGCTGTTTTTATTTCTTCATACTCTTTTTTTTATCAATAAATCGTCGTGAAGTTATACTACTAAAATAATGTACTTAAACAAAATGCAAATATTACACTAATCGATTAATATAGAGATGACTCATTTTCTTTTCCCAAATCGTTTATTCATGTTCATGAGAATCTAGCGGATTGGATAAAAAAAAAAACTACACAAATTGTTGATAAACGCATGGACGACATCAAAAAAATGAGAACCATACTTAATTGTCGTAAATACATGTGACCGAACACTCAGAGCTTCAGTGGAACAAAATCTGCAGAGAGCAGCGTCCAGGTAATAACATTTGCGCATAGCTCACAAGTAATGACGAGGATAAGGATTTGGTACCAGTTTTCCTTGAATCGAAACAGTAGAAAGGGGAAGATATACCAACGACTTCAGCACCTTTCTTCTGATAGGGGAAAGTTTTCCCTTGTTTTCCAGTTATAATGAAAAGAAGCCCCGAGGCACAGTGGGTTTGTCTACTCTTGTTCGTCAGTTGCAGAGGGTGAAGCAATTGAAGAGAGTTGGAGGTGATACTCCTGTTTTCCAGTCCGGTTGTAAAGAGCTAGAAAGAATATACACGCGGGGAAGCCAAAACATTAGTCCGCAAGCATAATCAAATAAATAGACAGGGAGATGAAAAGTAGAACAGCCAAAACGTTAGCTCCCAGTACGAACTGCAGCTGATCCATGCCTGTCACATACAAGAGCAATTCCTATGCAGTCGACATAACATGTTCTCGCAAGGAGTATGCCAGGGTGGAGAAAAATGAAGAGTCGTAGAATATGTACGTCCCTTGTTTGACAAGGATGCGAACAGAATGAAGGAGGTGAAGTGTGTTTGCTCTTTGGTCGCTAGTTAGGTTGCAGAATACCGTGAGATGAACGAAGGCTCAGAGCACGTATTCCCTTGTACGCAGAAGAAAAGACTGAAGAAGGTGCAGAGTTTGTTTGCTCTTTGCTTCGCCGGTTGAAAAGGGGGAAGAAACCTAGAGCTTACTCACTCCTCATCGACCAGCTCGGGTTGTAAAAAGCGTGAGTGAAAAGCAGAGGGAAGGTGCATGACGTGAATGTTCGATGAAGAGAATGGAAAAGGTGCAGTAACATGTTCTTGTTCGTCAGTTTGCTTGCAAACTTACGGTGAATAAATAAGATGACGATGATGATGATGATGGATAGCGTGAATGATGAGGGTGTTGAGTTGTCTGCAATGTGTTCGGGAATGAAAAAGAGAAGGAAGAAAGCGTAGAGTATACTATGTTCGCCGGTTTGGATTACAAATTTACCGTGAGAGAGACTGAACAGAGGGTCAGAGTTATATGTTCCTGTTCGGCAGCTGGGTTTGCAAAAATAACGACAGTGAAGGGCACGAATGCAGGAGGCTACTGTATTTTTTCTTTTGAAAATGGAGATCGAGATCCAGAGAACAAGCAGGAGAAGGTGGTCGATAAAAATCGATCAATGGAGGTGGCGATTACTCCGCCTTATTTCACGGTTTCTTTTGGGTTGAATAAGAGTTATCCATGGATAGGAATAAGGGGAAGATCGAGATGGAATAGAGGGAGTGTTTTGAGGCGGCTGTTGATTCTGAGGAGCACACCTCTCTAGGTTTTTTTAGTTTTGTCGGTATATATATGCAACAACAGGTGTGGTTTTACGCTTTGGAAGGCTGAGAGATTGAAAAGAAACGTCCGATAGATTTTTAGCTGAGCCGATCTGTAATAGGTTCAATTTGGACCTGACTGTGTTGGGCCGCATCAGGGAGAAGGAAAGTAAAAACGGACACAAAGTCCAGGGAAGAAAAGCAGGAATTCCTACAAAAATGGAGCTAACTTGATTCACTCCAAGCACATTTGAACCCAACAAGTGGGTTGGATATATGACGTTATTACCAATACAGTGCCGCAATTCCTTGATTCATTAATGTAATGAATGTTATATACACATATTCACAGATGAGGGTCGGATGAAATAAGAGGTAAAACGAACTAAAATATGAGCCGGATTAGGAGTCGACTAGCAGACAGATGAAATAATATTGAAAATGTATCTTTGAAAGCATATGCTTTTATTTTTGAAATATGTTTTCTCAAATGTTTGCAAATAGATCCAAAAATCTTTTAATGAAATGGGGGCTTCAGCTTGACACACGCACCAAGAAACTTTGAGATAGAAAGAAGATGACCCTTCTATTTTATTTATTTTCCTGAATTTTGTTTTATGGGGTGAGAATTTTTGGTGTCTACAGATGGCTCCCCTTGATTCAATTTTGCAAGCCCTTGCAGAATTGGATCAAGGTTGAGAGGGCGCCAAAAATTCTCACTACGGTTTAGTGGTGTATTGGGATGCGACCGTGAGTGTATGAAGGCGATTGAAAGTACGAGGACTTATGACGAGCCTCAGTTAGACCTCTTGACATCTAACCCTAGGACTTATGATGAGCCTAGGATACTAACAATCCGACTTGGTTTTAGGGTGCACGAGGGCTTAGGAGTGCCTCAACTGGACCTCTTGATATCCAGTCCTAGGGCTTATGACGGGCCTAGAATGCGATTGAAAGTACGAGGACTTAGGAGTTCCTCAACTAGACCTCTTGACATCTAGCTATAGGACTTATGACGAGCCTATAATACCAACAACCCGATTTGATTTAAGGTGCACGAGGGCTTAGGAGTGCCTCAACTGGACCTCTTGATATCCAGTCCTAGGGCTTATGACGGGCCTAGAATGCGATTGAAAGTACGAGGACTTAGGAGTGCCTCAACTAGACCTCTTGACATCTAGCTATAGGACTTATGACGAGCCTATAATACCAACAACCCGATTTGATTTAAGGTGCACGAGGGCTTAGGAGTGCCTCAATTGGACCTCTTGATATCCAGTCCTAGGGCTTATGACGGGCCTAGAATGCGATTGAAAGTACGAGGACTTAGGAGTGCCTCAACTAGACCTCTTGACATCTAGCTATAGGACTTATGACGAGCCTATAATACTTTGGTTGTGTACCATACTAGTAGCGTAATAGCTGCCTAGCAGGCGGATGTGAGGCGATCTCGCACTAGTAGTGTAATAGCTGCCTAGTGGAGGAAAAACGTTGGGGCCGTACTAGTAGCGTAATAGCTGCCTAGCAAGCGGATGTGCAAAGATCTCGCACTAGTAGCGTAATAGCTGCCTAGTGGAGGATGTGAGACGATCTCGCACTAGTAGCGTAATAGCTGCCTAGTGGAGGAAAAATGTTGGGACCGTACTAGTAGCGTAATAGCTGCCTAGCAGGTTATGAAATGAACGAACTCGCACTAGTAGCGTAATAGCTGCCTAGTGGAGGAAAAATGCGGGACCGCACTAGTAGCGTAATAGCTGCCTAGCAGGTTATGAAATGAACGAACTCGCACTAGTAGCGTAATAGCTGCCTAGTGGAGGAAAAATGCGGGACCGCACTAGTAGCGTAATAGCTGCCTAGTGGGTTATGAAATGAACGATCTCGCACTAGTAGCGTAATAGCTGCCTAGCGGGTTATGAATTGAACGATCTCGCACTAGTAGCGTAATAGCTGCCTAACGGGTTATGAATTGAACGATCTCACACTAGTAGCGTAATAACTGCCTAGTGGAGGAAAGGACGGGACTGCACTAGTAGCGTAATAGCTGCCTAGCGGGTTGTGAATATGCATTGGATAGTGAATGAACTTTGTGAGTGAATGCAAATGCTATGCAATGTAAGATGGTTAAAAATAAATGTGCTGTTTGGATTGGGACTCCCTGTTTATGGATGTAGATTCTTTTTCTATGAGTTAATGGCTGCAGAGTTGCTTCAAAGCTTCGGGATGGCTCCGACATGGCTTCAAAGATCTGGGATGGCTCCAGCATGCTTTGATGGCTCCGGTATACGCTGATGGCTCCGGTGTGCGCTGATGGCTCCGGTGTGCGCTGATGGCTCCGGTATGCCCTGATGGCTCCGGTATGCGTTGATGGCTCCGGTGTGACCAATGGTCTCGGGGTGGTCGGTGGGTTTGATATGGTTGGTGTGTTTTTGATGGGATGTGATCATTCTGGAGGTTGGTGGGTTTTGATGTGATTGAAATGCTTCGATGTGGTGGGTAGATTTGGTTGATTTTTTTTGAAGTAGTTTGATGGCTCCAGCGATAAATTTATTGTGATTTGATGGGTTTTTTTTTGACTTTGTAGTGGGTGAATGTTTTGTTCATGGGTGAATGATGAAACGCAGTTGCATGACTTTATCGGTGGTTCCCATCATGGTTCCAGGATTCCCATGGATGACTCCGGGATGACCTTGTGCTGATTGAGCATAACGACGCTTTGGTTGGTTCACTTCGATGACACCGAGGGGAAAATGGAAGTTTTCACCTTTGATGTGGTCGCACCCTGGACGGGCTACCTACGTACTCAATTCCATATTGAGATCAGACCATACGTAGTTCGATATTCTGTGGGCAAGGCCCAGGTGATGAAATGGCTCCGACAGGGATTTGAGGTGGCTCCCGTATTGTTCTCAAACTGTGGGATGGCCCCTGTGTAGCTCTAGGGATGGTCTCAATGTTTTGAGGGTGACTCCCGCATGGCTCTAGATTGGCTTTAGAAGTGGTGTCGATAGGGATTGAGTATGGCAGTGGATGTGACCGGGATGGTCATCGTGTGGCTCCGGATAGCTCTTGAATGGTTTGATGTAGCTCGGTGATAGCCCGAGATGGCTCCGAAGAGGCTAAATATAGCTCGATGATGGCCCAGGATGGCTCCGGTTTGACATCAAAAGTTATGCTTCAACAGCTGCAACTGAAGTCGACTTTCAACGAGACTAGATGGAGTTCTTACCAGTCGGATGTTGAAAATGAAGTGGTTATGATGCATGCAAATTCTAAATGCTAGAAGATATGCAAAATGCATGTGCAGTTTTTTTGAGAGAAGGTACGGTTCTATCTCTATTAATATGAGGCTTACGAATATAAGACATCTTCGGTTCGATCTTAAGTGATTGTTGAGCTCTAATGCGTGAATCATTTTCCTCTCACGGAGGGATATGGGTCAATCTCTTGTGAGTGTGGCTGTGTGTGCTAATGGTGTGATGATGCTCTCGATGCTAGGAGCAGTATTTTCCTTAGAATTTCTTTCAAGGTTCTGGACTTTCCGATCCTCACAAATTCCTCACTTGCAATGGGGTAGGTTGTTTATGTCTTGGTGTTTAGAATGAAGATTCACTCACACTCATAAGACCTTGTGGTGTAAGGTCACACTCATTCGCTCATGGTCCTTTTGGTACGACGGGACATGTTGATAACAAGTACGAAACTTATGATTCATGTTTCAGATCCGGTACTTTCAGTTAACGTTCATCAACTTATGAGTCGAAGGTCTTTATTGGGTTATAACGGGGCTGAGAGGTGTGATGTACGTCATATGGGACTGGAGGGTTTATTTGAGAATTGTGGAGCTTTTGTGCAATAGAGGACATGTTTCGCCTTTGCCATGGGTGGAATGATTAGACGGGTTTTGATAACCCCTTATCGGTTTCTTCGGGACATCATTGGTCCTTTTGGTTTGGATTTCTCCTTCTTGCCTCTTCTGGCATACGATTTGAACTTTTCTTCTCATTTTTGTGTTTTTGAAATTGCATTTGGCTCATCAACTTTCTCAAGCATTTTTGCTTTGCATTTTGGCTTTCCGCTTCAAAGTTGCATTGACTTATCGATCTTCTTGAACATTTTCGGCTTTCCTTTTGGTGTTTGGCCTTGGAGTTGCCTTGACTCACTGATTCCTTTGAACATTTTTGTTTGTTGTGTTTGTGAAAGATTGTGGGGTAGAGACCATGGCTCTGGCTCCTTCGAGATCCTCTATTGCAAGGGTGAGTAAGTATGTGTATGTGAGTTGGCATGTTGTGGAGTTCACAGAAAAAGGTTTATCGTGAAAGGCTCAGCGGGGCTCACTAAGGGATTATGTAGAGGGCAGTTAAAGCTCTTTGGTTTTGTGGAGATTTTTTATCCTAAGTGCCTCGTCATCCTCATTAGTCAATGATTGTTTTCTTACTATCCTCGGATCCTTGCATGACTCACAGTTCGTGACTTGCTATCGACATTGATCTCGCTATGAATTGTGCCTCTCCATGTGCTGAAGGAAAGCACAAGTCGCTCGTGGTTTTACCTCTGTGGACTCGCCCTATCTTCCCTCATCACTCAATGGATTGTCCAAAACATTCATTTGAAATTCAAAGGAAGATACCGCTCTTCGCACACTACTCACTTGGTTCGTGGTGCTGACTTTAATTGGACCCTTGTGTGAATTGACGAGTTGAGAGTTTAATGGTTCACGCACTCTGTTCAAACAATCAATCAAGATTTTCCTAAAAGATGTCGTTTCGATACGGAAGTATGCAAATGCAACTATCTACCATGCAATATGTTGTGATAAATTACTACGTATAAGATGCATGAAATATTGACAATGAAAATGTATTGAATTTTGGATTCTGGTTGAATGTTTTTGTTTTGGATGCAATGCATGAATGGTAAGATTACACCTAGTCTCGCTTGAGTCGGTTCCCGTTGATAGTCCATGAAGCTCATCCTGTCACGATTGGCCCTGAAGATGATCTATGTGAGAGAAGTTGTTAGGTGTCATGTGAGAGAGGCTGTTTCAGAAAGACATTCGGTTGATGATTGGCTTCTAGAGTTTTTGGACTTTTAGGGAGTGACCACTCCCGCATGGTGGTCCCATGATATGACAGTGACTGCATTTTTGGGATTTTTGAAGGCATGATTTTTTGGATTTTTGGGTGTATGATTTTTTTTGGATGTATGATTTTTCTGGTATATGCTTTTTGTTGATGTTGGTCTCTATGTGCATGGTATGCCGAATGGGAAAATGTTTAAATCCCTGGTATTTCTTGCTATCACTTCGAGGGTCACGCTTTCATTTGTGGGCAAACGCGGTTAATCACCTGCAAACACAGTCATTATAACAAAAAAAGGAATATGACAAATGTGAATGTTAGCATGCTTTGAAAAAATGGGATGAATGCTTGTGTGTGATGTGTTGGGAATGCAACATGTGATTATGCAATTTTTCTGAGGTGAGCGTGATTCATGCATGATTAATGAATGTGAACTGATCGGAAATGGAAAGAAGCAAATCGTATGTGCTTAAAGAAATCAAGTTTTAGAAAAACGTTTTTGAAAACACGTGTTTTCGAAGTGGTGGATTTTCTCGGTAGGAATTTTGATGCTCGTTCATTCGCAAATAAAGAAGGGAGTGAGGAACCCTATACACATTGATCTAAATAAATTCAGAGGGAATGTATAAACCTATACATGAAGTCTATTTAGAAATTGACAAGAGAGAAAAGAATGCTAGAGGAAAACCTATACATCAATTCTAAAAGTCATTAAATGGGGGAGTTTGAGTTAAAAACCTCTTCCGAATTCTTCTGCTTCGTCTTCGAGCTTCTGACTGACTGCTTATTCATGTGTGGCTCCTGATTGGCCGTTCGATCGTCTTCGGGTTCGGTCAACAAGGTGACACTATGATCAAGAGAAATTGGTTGGTGCTCTTCTGACCCTCAGCAACTTCGAACTCGGATGGTTGTTTATAGTCTTCATGTCACTGGACTCGGGTTGGTGCAGCTCTGATTTTTGGTTCAGACTGTTGTTGATCTTCATGCGCTCCACTTGCTCCGACGAGGAAGATGAGGGGCTTTTTTTTTTTTTGAGAAAGGAAAGATGAATGATCGAGCACAAAATCTTTGTGAAAATCCACCACTTTTGTGAAAACACGAAATGACTAGTACGCTCCACAGTAATGACCACTGCTCTTGAAGGTGGGTTGAACTTCAAAAATAGCGAGTCACAACATGGGGACTAAATCATTTATTTTGAAATACATTTGTGAAAATCAACTTCGAAAACTGTTTTCAAAACAAGTTTGAGATAATATTCATGAAAAAGTTGTTTGAAATTCGTTTGTAAAAAGCAGGTTTTTGAAATCCGTTTTTGGAAATAGTTTTTTTTTGAAATAACATTTGTAAGAAATACTGATCGAAAATCATTTGAGAGTAATAGATTTTTGAAATCTGGTCTTTACAAACCGTTGGACAAAGTTTATTTTCTGAAAGAATTTGATTGAAAATGATTTTGAAAACTGTTTTGGAAATAATAATTTTGAAATCATTCGAGATGAACGGCTTTGAAGATATTTCATTAGAGCGTTCGACATGATTCGTTTTCTGATTTTTCAAGTGTTTAAATCGTGATCACACAGACATAAGAACGAAAATATAAATCGTGGCTGCTTTTATGTGGAGCTGAGTGCGAATGATTGGGATAATCACCTTCCAGGTCAATCAGTGCTTCCATACCACCGGGGGAACCGTCGTTCCTTCACTGTTCATCTCTCGGGATTTATCTCTGTTATGCCTTGTGGGGCACGTCATCAAGAAAGTCCGGAGTGCTTAAGTTCGAAAGGTCAGGATACCCGAAGTGATACAGTCACATGAGCCACGGCCGGGGATTATCACAACATACTCACTTTTGGGAAACTTGGGGAAGTACTGCATGGGAACGGGTCTCTCGTCATCTGCACGGTCAGGTGTGTCTAAAGTCCAAATTATTCACTGACTACGTTGTGCCATGTATGGGTATCCGGTAAATACGGGATCCTCTATGGACGTGTAGCGTGACATTGGGCTTTAGAGACACCCGTGGTGCAGAGGAACAATGGAGAACTGAGCCCATGCAATCTTCAGGGTAAGGCAAGAAAGGTGGTCAGACAGGCGGCATACAAGGGGGTGACTACCCATAAAACCCATCCTAGACACTGGATAAAGCAGCTGGACACTGAAGGCTCATAGCTTACTATATGCTGGCTTTGACTCGAAAAGGTTTTTGAAAGGATCCTGAGTTGTTTCAAGGTGTAGACAACTACGGCCATACCACCTCGTGGGTTTACTCCTTAACTACGAAGGACCCATACTCAGAGGGAATCAATTGTGGACCAATTGTTAATCCCGCCCGCAGATAGTAAAGGTGACACAGAGGAATGCATGCTCCTAAACTACCCGATGCAACAATGGGTTGGCTCCTTTCTACGAAGGCCCCATTTACAAAACCATGAACAAGCAATTATATCATGAATGAAGGGCAGTGAACATAAGACAATAAACACACAATAGTAAACAAGAGTGAAGCATGCAAAGCTCAAAGCACACATGTGGTAATCAAAGTCAATTTCGAATTCTAAACACTCATCCTAACTATCCTCACAAAGCACACTCTAAGTGTGGAGTAGAGTAATCCTAAAGGCTTGGAAATGAATCTCTTGAAGGTTTTGAAAGAAGTTGGGGAATCCTGACAATTTTGAATGGAGTTCAGTCTTCCTTGAGCAGGTTTATGAGAAAAACTTACTCAAGTTTTCCCCAGCAGAGTCGCCATTCTGTGGAGGGTGATTTTTCGGTATGAGGGGGGGTCTATCTAAATATGGTCTGACTGAAAAGCCGAGATCCTAGAAATATGCCATTCTGTGGAGGGTGAAAACCCGTTATTCTGGCATCCCTCAAATACCTACTACATCGTCCGTCTTTCCCAGAAAGCTTATGGGGAATGCTAGTGAGCACTACACCCGCTCTCAATGGGCTCCACGCGGACTTATGCCCTAAGGGCGGAAATTGACTAGAGTCGCCACCTAGTTTGACCTAAGGAACTAGGAAGGGAGGAGAAGGGTTCTAAAAACCGTTAATTGACTCTGATGATTTATTGCCTATGGATAGGACTTATCTGATCAAGCCAGAGATTCTTTGGTGGGTTCGCACTGGGTTACACCCCTTAGAAGTGGCAACGACCACGACTTCGGATTGGTGCCCGAGGAAACCTCGGTCTCCAATTGTCGGGATTGCCTTCTTTCAAAACCTTTTTAAAGAGATTCATTTAAAAGCCAAGGATATGATTAGGATAGGAAGAAAGTAGAGTGTGAGGAGCTGATGAGGCGAGCTTTTCTATCAAGCTAGCGCCAAGAAGATGAATTGGTGAATTCGAATGAGTAGAGAATGAAGATTTTGGAAAAGTCTGAGGTTGAGTGAATAGACAAGAGTCTGATGGTTTGAAGTTTGTGGGAGCCGAAGAAGGCTTGAGTGTTTTGAGAGGTATGAAGAACACTTTAGAGTGGGAAAAGGGTTTTTTGATTGGAATGGGGTCGCACCCTGTGTGGGCTGCCTACGTACTCAACTCCATGTTGAGATCAGACCTTACGTAGTTCAGGAGTTTTTGGGCTTTGGAAGTTTGAGGTTTTGAAGGGTTTTAAGGAGTGAGATTCAGAGGAGTCTGGAGTTTTGAGAAGTTTTGTTTTGGATGCTAGTCTGTGAGACGCTCGGGTCTGTGAGACGTTTGAAACCTTGAGATGTCGAAGTCTGTGAGACGCTTGGGTCTGTGAGATGCTCGGGTCTATGAGACACTCAGGTCTGTGAGACATTCGAATCATTGGAATGACAAAGTCTGTGAGACGCCCGGGTCTATGAGATATTCAGAGTGTGGGGGAAATTGAAATGGAATTGAAATTGAATCGGAGTTGAATGAATTTTGATTTGAACTAGAATTGAATTGAGACTGAATTGGAGTCAAATTGAAATTGGATTGATTTTTTTTATCGGAATTGGAATTGAAATCGAAATGGAATTGAAATCGAAATTGAAATTTAATTGGAGTTGAATGTATTTTCTAATTGAATTTGATTTGGCTTTGTTCTGAAATTGAGATTGAATTGGTTTGATTTTGGAATGAGATTGAGATTGAATTGATTTGGAATTGAAATTGAATTGGATTTGAGATGAATTTTTGAACTGAAATTGAGATTGAATCGAATTGAATTAAGAATTGAGATTGAATTGAGAATTGAATTGAAATTGGGATTGGAATGAATTGCTTTGAAATTGAATTTGTGGGCTGAATTTGGAATTGGATTTTGGGTTTTGAACTGGATTTTTATTGATTGAAACGAATCATTGATTGTGAGTTTATTCTGATAATTAAGGATTGTTTGGAAAATTTTATACAAGAAGAGCATTCCCCACCGACCAGACTCTACGGCCCGTTTGGGTGAGGAACATCCCTGAACCTAGAAGCTTCTCTAAACTGGACTTGATGTGTCCAGAAATAAGTAGGTAAAGTCTAAAGGTTATTCTATGGCCACCTGTTCTAGCCCGGTTTGGCTAGTAATGAGTTGGGCCCGAGGGGAAATTGAAGTTTGGGCTGAGGGTTTGCAGCAACCCAAACGGGTCCAACTCAACAAATTATAATATAATACAAATGGATATAGCAAACAAAATATAATAACAATTCATACACAGCACGATTTAACAAATACAATTTGATCACAAATTAACAAAATCTAAGCAAGTTTATACATGAACAAAAATCAGAATAGAATAACATGGTTAAAATACCTATTAATAAATTCTAAAAACTAATTACTCAAATCAAAAAAAGCCATGTAAAAAACTTACTAAAACCTAAAATTGTGGATCCTAAATTCATATTGCCAAAATTTACACGCACATAAAAAAACAACAACAAACAGATTCGAAAACTAATCCCCATCTTTTTTGGTTGTTCGTTTCTCTACTCGTCAAAAGCTATATTCGTAAAAAAAAACGGATATCATGACTTTTTTTTTCTCTTGATTTCTTTTTTTTTTGTTGCTGTTTTTATTTCTTCATACTTTTTTTTATCAATAAATCGTCGTGAAGTTATACTAAAATAATGTACTTAAACAAAAATGCAAATATTACACTAATCGATTAATATAGAGATGACTCATTTTCTTTTCCCAAATCGTTTATTCATGTTCATGAGAATCTAGCGGATTGGATAAAAAAAAACTACACCAAATTGTTGATAAACGCATGGACGACATCAAAAAAATGAGAACCATACTTAATTGTCGTAAATACATGTGACCGAACACTCAGAGCTTCAGTGGAACAAAATCTGCAGAGAGCAGCGTCCAGGTAATAACATTTGCGCATAGCTCACAAGTAATGACGAGGATAAGGATTTGGTACCAGTTTTCCTTGAATCGAAACAGTAGAAAGGGGAAGATATACCAACGACTTCAGCACCTTTCTTCTGATAGGGGAAAGTTTTCCCTTGTTTTCCAGTTATAATGAAAAGAAGCCCCGAGGCACAGTGGGTTTGTCTACTCTTGTTCGTCAGTTGCAGAGGGTGAAGCAATTGAAGAGAGTTGGAGGTGATACTCCTGTTTTTCCAGTCCGGTTGTAAAGAGCTAGAAAGAATATACACGCGGGGAAGCCAAAACATTAGTCCGCAAGCATAATCAAATAAATAGACAGGGAGATGAAAAGTAGAACAGCCAAAACGTTAGCTCCCAGTACGAACTGCAGCTGATCCATGCCTGTCACATACAAGAGCGAATTCCTATGCAGTCGACATAACATGTTCTCGCAAGGAGTATGCCAGGGTGGAGAAAAATGAAGAGTCGTAGAATATGTACGTCCCTTGTTTGACAAGGATGCGAACAGAATGAAGGAGGTGAAGTGTGTTTGCTCTTTGGTCGCTAGTTAGGTTGCAGAATACCGTGAGATGAACGAAGGCTCAGAGCACGTATTCCCTTGTACGCAGAAGAAAAGACTGAAGAAGGTGCAGAGTTTGTTTGCTCTTTGCTTCGCCGGTTGAAAAGGGGGAAGAAACCTAGAGCTTACTCACTCCTCATCGACCAGCTCGGGTTGTAAAAAGCGTGAGTGAAAAGCAGAGGGAAGGTGCATGACGTGAATGTTCGATGAAGAGAATGGAAAAGGTGCAGTAACATGTTCTTGTTCGTCAGTTTGCTTGCAAACTTACGGTGAATAAATAAGATGACGATGATGATGATGATGGATAGCGTGAATGATGAGGGTGTTGAGTTGTCTGCAATGTGTTCGGGAATGAAAAAAGAGAAGGAAGAAAGCGTAGAGTATACTATGTTCGCCGGTTTGGATTACAAATTTACCGTGAGAGAGACTGAACAGAGGGTCAGAGTTATATGTTCCTGTTCGGCAGCTGGGTTTGCAAAAATAACGACAGTGAAGGGCACGAATGCAGGAGGCTACTGTATTTTTTCTTTGAAAATGGAGATCGAGATCCAGAGAACAAGCAGGAGAAGGTGGTCGATAAAAATCGATCAATGGAGGTGGCGATTACTCCGCCTTATTTCACGGTTCTTTTGGGTTGAATAAGAGTTATCCATGGATAGGAATAAGGGGAAGATCGAGATGGAATAGAGGGAGTGTTTTGAGGCGGCTGTTGATTCTGAGGAGCACACCTCTCTAGGTTTTTTTAGTTTTGTCGGTATATATATGCAACAACAGGTGTGGTTTTACGCTTTGGAAGGCTGAGAGATTGAAAAGAAACGTCCGATAGATTTTTAGCTGAGCCGATCTGTAATAGGTTCAATTTGGACCTGACTGTGTTGGGCCGCATCAGGGAGAAGGAAAGTAAAAACGGACACAAAGTCCAGGGAAGAAAAGCAGGAATTCCTACAAAAATGGAGCTAACTTGATTCACTCCAAGCACATTTGAACCCAACACAAGTGGGTTGGATATATGACGTTATTACCAATACAGTGCCGCAATTCCTTGATTCATTAATGTAATGAATGTTATATACACATATTCACAGATGAGGGTCGGATGAAATAAGAGGTAAAACGAACTAAAATATGAGCCGGATTAGGAGTCGACTAGCAGACAGATGAAATAATATTGAAAATGTATATTTGAAAGCATATGCTTTTATTTTTGAAATATGTTTTCTCAAATGTTTGCAAATAGATCCAAAATCTTTTAATGAAATGGGGCTTCAGCTTGACACACGCACCAAGAAACTTTGAGATAGAAAGAAGATGACCCTTCTATTTTATTTATTTTCCTGAATTTTGTTTTATGGGGTGAGAATTTTTGGTGTCTACAGCACCATATCAAAACCATATTCTTTTTCATAAACCATAGTTTCCTTTATTTACAAAATCACCCCTTAACTTATACCATGTTATATATCCCATTTAATATAACATTTCTAACTTATAAAAAGGGTATAAACTATGGTTATTTTTTGTAAATTTCGAACAGCCCTTGTGCTATTCTATAATTGCCATTTGGCCCTATTTATAACACATAGTTTCATAATTCATTAAAACTCTATACTATACATATATCTTAATAAACACTCTTATATTATTCTAAAAATCATCAAATTTCTCCAAAGGGTTATTATTACCTTTATTAACCCATATTTAATCGGTATTTACTATACCTCCTCATATATTTCTCCAAAGTGTCATAATGACATAATAACTATATATTATACATATATAGTTTGTTTTAATTCCAAAAACATTCCAATAAATTCCTAAAAATTCCTAATAGCCCATGGGTGTTTAAAATACCATTATACACCCTTAATTTTCGGTATTAACATATTTACCACATATGTTATGAAAATATTACCATAAGATACTTATCTTTTTATAAAACCTTAAATAAGTTATCTAACTTATTTATTTTGGTCAAAACCTAGCATATGGTCAAGGTTGACCACCTTAATATTTCCTTGACCATTAATTCCTTATAATTATGGTTTTAACCCCTAAGTTTCCAAAATTCATCATTTAACCCCAAAACTTTATAAAATCTTATAAACTTTATTTTAACTCCTTTTTAACTCTAATTTTTGGCCTTATTATTCTAAAGCCCCCAAATTTAATTTAATTACACCATAACCCCTCATTCTTTTCGGTAATTATTTTTCACCACTTAAACTTAATTAAAAGCTTGTAAATGCATAAATAAAATGGCCTAAAATACATGGCCTTATTACAAACATTGTCTTGCAAAATAAATTACACATAAATGTCCCAAAAATACATATAGATTTCGGCCTCACCACACACTTTTTTATTTATTTACCAAACTTCCACATAATGTCTTAAATTTGACAACTATTCTTGTTTAATTAGTTATAAAATTTATTAAACCATTCCTTAAACATTTTAAGGTCAAACAAGACCTTATTTTTCTCCTTCACTCACGGCAATTTAATTATAAGTGGTTTAAGAACATATTAACTTAGCAAAGTTAATGTTTAAGTTATTTATACCTTGATTCAACTTAGGTAGATCCTTGTTTGGATTCGCCACCTTAAGGAGAATTTCTCCAAAGCTTCTCTTACATGTTTTCAAACAGAAAACAAGGCCTAGTTAGTCTACAAGCAAGATCTAACCATGAGAAGTAATTTAAGTCATGAAAATCATGGATTTTTACCTTAGATCTTCAAGCTTGATGTAGATCTACTTCGGCCCTATTTTTCCAGAAGAGAAAGAGTATCAAAACTCTCTTAATAACAAGGTATAAAACCGTGGGTGAATTAGCTTGGAAGATAGCTAAGTTTTACCTTGTTTAAGATGTCAAAAATGGTTGGAGTCTAGATCAATCGAAAAGGGAAAGAAAGATGAAGAAAATGGGCATTTTTATGCCTTAGAAGCTTACCTAGAGCTTGAGCTCTCATCAATGGAGCTTGGGAACCTTACCTTCGGTCAAGAGGAGCCAAAGGGAGAGCTTGGCCTTGAGTTCCACGGTTGGAATGAAACTAATGAGAGAAGATGACCTAATTTGGCTTAAAACACATTTTTTCCTTATTTTAAGTTATTATTGTTTTGATGACTCATCAATGCTTGATTGATGTTGATTATTGAAGCTCAATTCGGTGGAGAAAAGAAGGGGACAGCCGTGTATGATAGGAGAAAGGTGGTGTATAATCAATTCCAATTTTGATTCAAAAATGAGATATTATGTTACTTTAAGCAATAAGTGAATAGGTGACTCATCTCCCTTGTCTTCTTATTGCTTGGAGTGCCGTGTAATAAGGAGGGAAGGAGGCTCCAATCGGCTGGCTCATCACATGGGTAAGCAAGTGGAGACAACCCTTTTTGTTTTATAAGGTAAAGTTAACTTTTTCCTTATTTTATGTAAAAGTAAGGTAGAATAAGTAATTGTCACATGGGTTTTGTCTCTTGGTCTATTAAGAGACTTGCTCCATCGATTTTGAGAGGTCCAATTCGTGGTCAATGGTCAACATTGACCAACTTAGTCAATGTTGACCCAAACGGGCCCCACTTTAGGGTTTTATTAATATTTTAATATTAAATTGTAAAATTTGTAAATTCTTGGAATTAAATTCCTAATATCATATAATATGATATTTTATTATATTTAAAGGTAATTATAACCTTTTAGCCCATTTAAAACCGATTTAGAAGGCGATTACACAAAAACATGCTTAAGGAGTTTTAGTGCACATTTTGTGTCGCAAGGTGTTTCTGAGCTTGGTTTTCTTTGACAACGGTTTTGTTGTGTTCCTTACATGATATTTGATCATGGTATCCAATTTTATATCATTTAGAGGTCATTAGACCTTTAAGGTATTCTTAGAGCACCTTTTTGCCCTTTTTGACCTTGAAGCATGTAAATGCTTTTCCTTTGTGTTGGAGTGTTGTCCAACGGTTATAATATGTTTAATATTATGTTAATAGACTTAGGACAAATTTTTAGGTCCTAAAAGTTCATTTGGGTATTTATTTACCCTTAACAGTCAAAGGGTGCAACATCTTGTTTTGTGTTGACCACTGTTGTTCACAGTTGACTTTTAGGGCATGTTTAGGCCTTAATTAATGTGATTAAATATTTAATCCATTTTTTTATTAATTTGGGGTATTTCAGATTCGATAGAGGTATTCTGTCTCATCCAACACTCGCTCTACTCTCGGCTTAGATCAAAGCGTAACAAGGAGTAAAGGGGAGTGTTTTGTGTGCTCTCTAGGTAATAAATACCTAAGCTGATTGACTAAATCTCACTAGAATCTCTCGAAAATGAGATCTCTCTCAATATGACTCTCTCTCTCTAGAAATATGGAAGTGAAGAGCTCCATCTATTACAAATGACTTCTCCCTGCTTATATAGTGATAATACCCGAAGTAACTGCTCCTATTTAGTAGCCATAATGTTCATGATGGTGCTCCACGTCCTCTTGGTCAAGCATACTCCGAAATTGTCGCAACTACTATGTAGAGGGACTCGTTCTGGCGCTCTATACCCTTGACCACCTTGATTTTTGGGCCTGATCATATATGAACATGTGTGACAGTTTTTTCCATGTTTTTCTCCACGTTCTAACAGTAGAAGGTCGTCTTTAAGCTTCTAGAACTTTCCATGAGAGCCTTGTGTCGCAGAACGACTCCTTCCGCAGTCAGACTCGTTCATCGCCCAGACTTGCTCTGATGCTATTATCAATGATATTTCTTCTGTCACCAGACTTACTCTGTTTCCATAATCAGCAAAACCTTGGGTTCCAACACAGTTCCTATGTTAACACCCCCCCCCCCCCCACAAACCTTAGGAGGTGAAACACCTTATAAGGTTTGGAGTATTTGAACTGCGGTAGCTTACATAGACCAAAAATACTAAGAATAGATATCTAATTAACTTCAGTCCCATCCTCTTCATCTACAAAGATAGGCACAGCCCAGTAGCAGCTTAGTCATAACATCAGCTACCTGATTCTCAGAAGTGACAAACTCCAACACCATCATCCCTTCCTACAGCTTCTGACGAATAAAATGCACATTGAGTTCAATGTGTTTCGTCCTCTCGTGCAGAACCGGATTCCTCGTAATGTAAATTACTGCCTGATTATCCGATTTGACTGGGACTGGCAAGATGTCTTGAACTCCTAACTCATGTAGAACCTGAGTAACCCAACTCAGCTCTGCTGTCACGTTTCTCATAGCCCGATACTCGGCCTCAGCAGATGACAATGCAACTGTACTCTGTTTCTTGGATTTCCATGACAACGGGCTGCCTCCTAGCGGTATGGAGTACCCACTAAAGGATCTTCTAGTGTTTGGACATCCTGTCCAGTCAAAGTGAAGTCATTTCTGGAATTAAATAGCTGACCATAGTTAAGTGTTCCTCTAATGTATCTCAAGGCATGAAAGGCAGCATTATAGTGTATATCAGAGGGAGAACTGAGGAATTGACTCAAGACCTAAATAGTAAACCCAAGATCAGGCCTACTATATGAGCAAAATAGCTAATCTTTCCAACAAGTTATCTGTACAGAAGAGGGTTATGTAAAGAATTTCCATCATATTTCTTTAACTTAAGACTACTGTTGATGGGACTTACAACAACCTTTCCTTCTAAACAATTGAATTCCTTCAACAAATCCTCACAATATTTCCTCTATATTAAGATCACCCCTCCGTTGTATGCAAAAACTGCATACCCAAAAAGAAATTTAACCTACCCAGATCCTTGATTTTAAATTCTTTATTCAACTTCTCCTTAACTGTGCTGATCAGATCTAAATCACTTCCTGTTATTAGTATGCCATCTACGTAAACTACTTAATAACAAACTCTGCTATTTCTAGGCCTAATAAAAGTGAGTAGTCATTATGAGATTGGATAAAACCAAGAGATTAAAGAAACACACTTAGTTTATGATGCCATTGCCTTATTTTAAAACATAGAGTGACTTATTTAATTTATAGACCCTTCTCGATCCTTCTTCTTTATGCCTTTGAGGGATGTACATGTATACAATCTAAGTTCCAATGTAAAAATGCGTTATTTATGTCTAGTTGACTTATTAACCAATCTCTTTTGGTTGCTACAATAACTAAAGCCTTTATTGTTGTAAACTTAACCACTAGAGAGAATGTTTTAAGATAGTTAATCCCATATCTTTGGGTATATCCCTTGGCAACTACTTGCCTTAAACCTCTCGACACTACCATCTACTTTACACTTCACCTTATAAACCCATTTACACTTCACTAGTTTCACTCCTTGTGGGAGATCAACCAGATTCCAAGTGTTGTTCCTTTCTAGTGCAAGAAATTAACCGTGCATGGCCTCTCTCCATCTAGTATCTCTAATGGCCTCTTCATAGGAACTAGGCTTTATTACTCTATTCAATTCAGCATGCAATCTACAATACTCATCTCTATTAGCTAAGAAAATTCCAACAGTCAAAGGCAAATTCCTAGTTTCTATTATACTGTTATCATGCAAGTCAACACTTCATAATTAAGATCCTTCACGGAGCAATCAAAGAAATTAACAGCGGCAACTCTATCCTTTAATATTTGTGAAAAATAATCAAAAGAGAGATTAGAGTTAAACTTTTCTATTTGTGCAGCGGTAGTTCCAACTACATAGTCTCTCAAGTGTTTGGGCATACTTCTTGTCCCTTCTTATCTTCTGAGGTCTTGGCTCACTTCTTATCTTCTGAGGTCTTGGCTCACTTCTTCTTCTGTAGGCTCTGGATGCACCTCTTCCTCTTTTGTAACTTCTTCTGTTTGAGGACCATCTCCAGGAATCACAGTTGCATTGTTTTCATCTTCAATTTTTGTAGCCCCTTGGGTCTCTTTGCTTCTATCCATATTATAAGTTTGTTTATTCTGTTGTCTTACACTTGCCTCATTGGTGCCAGTCTCAATAAAAATAAAGGGTCATCCTGAGATAATTCTGTTTTCTCACCAGAGATGGCAGGAACAATTTCTACGGAAACGTTCTGTTTCTGGCTAAAGGGATACACTTCTTCATGAAAAACCATATCTTTGTTGTAAATAACTTTGTCATTATCAATTTCACAAAGTCTATAACCCTTTTTGTTGTGCCCATAACCAAGGAAAATGAATTTTAAAGATCTGGACGGAACTTATCATTTTGTTCTTTGTTAATGTGAGCAAAATAGAGGCTTCTAAAACTTCTAAGGACTGAATAATCTAGGTGTTCAACATACATTACTTCAAATAGAGTTTTATTTCCAATACTAGCAAGGGGCATTCTGTTAATCAAGTAAGTTGTAGTTAAAACACTTTCCCCCCAAAACTTCTTAGGAAGAGCTGAATGAAACATAAGAGCCCTTGCAGCTTCCAATATATGTCTTGTTTCCTCTCACACACACCATTTTGTTGTGGTTTGTGCGGACATGTTGTTTAATGTTTAATGCCCTTAGTCTTAAAGTAATCATCCCCTATTTTTCTACTGTCTAGTTCATATGCATTATCAAATCTGAGACACTTGATCCTTTTTCCAAATTTATTTTCAACCATATTGATAAAATTCACTATCAAACCAAAAGAATCAGATTTTAAGCTACACAAATGAGTCCAAGTGGCATGACTCTTGTCCTCAACTATAATAAGAAAATAAGAGTACTCATCATGTGTTTTTAAGTTATAAGGCCCCCAAAGATCAATGTGTATCAAACTCAAAAGTTACATTGGTTTTTATTGAGCTTGAAGGAAAAACAATTCTATGGCTTTTGCCCTGCTGCATGGTTCATAAACAAAAGATTTAAATAGCATGTTTTCTTTAACCAGACCTAGCTTTGACATTCTTTCTTTAGGTAAAATTCCATAGGCCGATAGAAATGTTACATTCATGACTTGTTTCACATAGTGAAACTTCCTATCAGTTTCCATACTAAAGCATCTCCTGCTTCTCCTATCTTAATTTTTGTTAAGAACATAAAGGCCTCTATGGACTTGGCCAATAGTGTTGATAAATATAGTAGGCGGGATCAAAATATAACCTAGCATGCATCTGTCTAGACATTTTACTAACTGAAATCAGGCCAAACCTAAAGCTAGGCACAAATAGCACATCCTTAAGAGTGACCAATTTATTAATTTTACCGTTTCCTATCATTCTAACAGGTTGAGGATGCCCATCAGGCATCCCAACACTGTGAGCCTTATCAAGGAATGAAATCTCATAATACATTACCAAATCACCATACATGTGCTCAGAAGCCCTACTATCTATAATCCATATTGTTTTCCTAAGATCATAATTATCAGTGGCATTAAAATTTTGTAAATACTATGAGTCCAACTGATATAAGACTCACCAACGAATCCACAGTTGGATTCAGATTTCTCTAATTCCTTGTTGGTAATCTTTGATTGGCTGATGTAGTTAAGAAGTTGGTTCACTTTCTCTGGAGTTAGGGTTCCTCCATACGGGTCCTTGCATGCTTCCTCCTTCTGCTGGTCAGAGTTGTTTGCCAGGTATCTTCTTTCTTTGTTGACTCGCCACCCCGGGGGAAAACCATGCTTCTAATAGCACCGGTCCTCTGAATGTCCAGCTTTGTGACAATAAGAACATTGAAGTCCAGTGCATCTTCCTCCTCCAGGTTTACCGCGCCCAAGCATTTTCTTTCCTTGGTTTGTAGAGAATGCGATCGGTGAGTCGACATCATTGACGGGAGCAGCTGCCATCTTTTTTTGCCTCTCTTGTTGAATTAACATGGAGAAAGCTTGCTCAATTGTTGGTAGTGGCCTAATCATAAGGATGCTCTCTCTAGCGGCACTGTATCGATCATTGAGACCCATCAGAAATTTGATGAGTCTCTGTTTCTTGATGTATTCTATGAGTGCTCCGTCTGTCGCATAAGAACAAGCCAACAAAGAGGTTGTTGTGTCAACTCATCCCAAATACCCCTAAATTTGGTGAAGTACTCGCCGACGGTGTCCCCGCCTTGCAAAGTGTTAGCCAGCCGTTGTTCCAAGTCATACCCCCAGATTGCATCAACTTGAATGTAACGGCACAGAGGTCTTCCCAAATCTTGGCTACCGAAGATCGGAATAGAACAGAGTTGAAAACCCACTTCTCCAAACTCATCAGGATCCAGGAGCGAACCATATTGTCGCATCGGTTCCAGGCCCTAGCTCGGACATCGCAATAGCTTGGTTTCTCTAGAGTCTCATTGACGAAATAGAGTTTGTTCTATGAGCCAAGGGCAATCTTTACTTGGTGTTTCCACTTCGAAAGACCTGAGTTGTTCGAGCTTGACAGATACTAAGGATCTTCGACGTCTATCGAAGTTCCCCCGCTGGTTTCTGCTTCAACATCTATAGGCCCTTTTCCATAGTTAGGGTTTATGCTCTTTTCTTCCTTGTCGACCATGGAGGTTGAGTCATAATTCTTAAACAAAGTTCAAGAAGGAGGGACGAAGGGGAAGAAAGACTCAATCAAGATGAAGAAGGAGTGAAATGCCAGAAATCGACCAGAAAACAGGTCAAATCACTGAAACAAATAACACAAGGGAATGTCCCAAGAGAAAAAAAGGAGCCAGATTCCTTGATCTTTTGCTCTGATCTTGGTTTTAAATTGCATGATGCGCTTCGATGCGATTGGGCTCCAGAAGTGATGTGTAATGCGCGAGGCGTCAATGCGAGCGCATCCCGTTTGTGATGCGATGTTTACTGAAAAATCACATCTAAATTTTTGTAGACAACATTTTATACATATGAAGTAATATTATGACACAATGGAATAAAAACTTCCAAAACAAGTCTAAAGTAATCAAGTGTCATAGTACTCAATCTAAACAACATAAGAGAACAAAAACATCCAAACACAAGTATAAAGTAATCAATCCACACAAGAGAATAATAACTTTTAAATATAACAAACTTATGATTAGACTACGTTTAGATATCACCACATGAACCTATTGGATGTCATCAACACAAGATCAACTAAATCATCTTCAACATTAGGAGAGCCAATATACTCTTCAAGTTCTTCCTCCTCATCACTCAAGTTCGTCCTAGTATAAGTAGATGAAAAAGCAACAATTTTTCCTTAGAGCTTGAAGGATTGTCTCTTCCCCTTTTTAATGATATTGTTTTTCTAGATTGGATCATTAACCCCTATGAGTCTCATAATCATATCATATCACCAATTGTACATAAGAAATACATCAAGCATACACACAAGACTCATTCAAGCTTTAAGGTCATTTATGATGTTCTTGAGTTTTTGATTGCTCTAAACCTAGCAATAAGTGCATAGGGTCAAACTAGGTTGATATATGAGCATGTAGGAACAAACAGGAATAAAAACGGACTTTAAACGAAGAAATTATGGTTAAAACAAGCTTAAAGTGCATCAGGGCGCATCGGGGTCGCATCGGGCGCATCAGAGCGCATCGGGCGCATCAGAGCGCATCATGGGCGCATCCTGAATAAACTCGCCTCACTGTCATGGATGCGTTTTGATGCTTGCATCGCATCCAAAACGCATCAGGCGTGCCTGATGCGCGCATTTTAAAACACCATGAAAGGTTTCAATGAAGGAAGGAAGAATGACTTCGATTAATTCATCCAAGAAGATAGAGTTCAACAATAACAAGAATGGTGAGGGATACTCTCGCACCTCAATACACAGATCTTCAACCCCACTACTGGAAACTAATGATTATATCCTTAAACCAAACAAAACCGGGACTGAACCGGTCCACTAAGACTTAGCCGTTACAACAACCCAGACCACAAAGCAAAAATAAAACATAGTCTACGTACTATAATATATTAGACTATGTTTCCTATGCGCAGTACCTATGTTAACACCATACGCAAAATAATGTGCACTTCAACGTTACAAAACCATTCCCTCACCTTCACCACGATCACTTTTTGACTTCCAACGTTGGCCCTTTTATCATATACTCCGTACACCATCAAATCCTTCAATGCTGCCACCCCTTGGTTTGATAAGAGCTTGAGTGAGGATACTCTGCACAGCTCACACCAGCAGGGGCCAAATTAAAGGGGAGAATGCAAATAAGGGGTGGTTGTATGATAGGAGTACCATGGCTAGTATCTTAATTAGGAAGGTCACAACTCTCCTATTCTTGTAATTTCCACCTGTGATGCGGCGATTGGACCATCGCCCCCGTTAAGTTTATTATAGAAGAAATAAGTAGAAGCAGACTCTCGCTCTTCATGTTTGAGAATTGTTGGATTAACGATCCTACATGCAAGCAAATTGTGCAGAATGACTGGTCTAATATACAGGACCAAGATAATTAAGTTGATAAGATCTTCAACTATGGACGAGAGTTGAAGATTTGGGAAAAAAGGAAGATCAGAGAAGACAATTTGAAGATTGTTGAACTGAAAATGAAATTGATAGAATGGCTAGTCAATACCCATTCCATGCCGCATTAGAAACTTGGAAAAGTGTAAATTGTGAGTTGGATTGTGTTACGTCATCTATAGTTAACGATGTACAAATATTAATAAAAGGTTTGGACAAGTTTATATTCGTAGGAGATGCGTTGTAGGGTGTGCTGCCTCTGGGGTTGTTATGTCATAGGTTATTACGGGAATATTATAGCCTTGGCTGGCAAGTTGGGTGGGCGTGAGTGGGGCATTACTTAAGGAGAGAGAGAGAGATACCAGTAGGAGAGGATCATCAGGAAAAAGATATTGAGTGTGCCTTAGTCTGAGATTAGTGGAGACTGATACTCTCGAACGTATCAGATTGGCTCTTACTAAAGGAAGAAACTAGGTGGGCTCAAAGATCTTGACAACAATGGATCAAAGAGGACGATAGAAATACAAGATTTTTCTTTCAACATGTCTAGAACCGTAGAAGGAAAAACATCATCCATGATCTTCAAGATGATCAGGGAAGAAAAGTAGCAAAGATGGAACGAAATTGAAGAGGTCGCTCGAAACTAGTTCGTTAATCTCTTTTGTAGACACCAAAAATTCTCACCCCTTAAAGAAAAATTTAAACAAATGAATAAAATAAGAGGGTTGTAGCTTTCTGTTCAAAACTTATTCATGTGCATACCAAAATGAAATTGTCATTTTATGACAAATTGTTAAATCATTTTGAAGCATTCGTTTTCAAACCCGTCCCTTTTTGGTATTTACTTATTTAGCCATTTTTTTTTTTGGATTTATTTCATTCTAGTCTCCTCTGTTTTATTTATTTATGTATTTGCCCATTAGTTTTTATGTTAGTTTATGCTATTTTATTACGTGTTTATTTTACGTCATTTCATTGAGATTTTACTTGTATTTTACTCTTTAGCATTCACTTTTATTTTAGTTTGTCTTTATCATTATTTTTTGTTTTTTAGAAGTTATCTTCATTATCCTACACACATTTTGTTATTTTATTCCGTTTTTTATTATTTATATGTCATTTTCTCCAATTTTATCATTTCATGTATTTTTAAAAGAAGAAAACATTCATTATTACACGTGAAACATCTTTAGTTTTACTCCGTACTTTCATTTAAAGCATTAACATTTTCTAGGAATCTTACACAAGTCAGACTATGGTTCTTTTTTTTCCTACATTCTTATAACAAGTTCTATTATTGGCTCAGCTGGTTAATGTATTATTGGCTCAGCTGGTTAATGTATTGGAAAACCCACCCGACACCACTGTTTGTATAGCTATTCCTGCATCAATATAACGAGCATTGGTGTTAGTATGACTGATGTATACCTGCTCTGGAGAACCCAGAGGTGGACCCAACCTCTGCCCCTTCCTACACCCATATTGCTTTTATATATTACTTGTATCCAAAACCCAGTCCAATGATGCTCAATCCGATTTGCTCCAAACTCAGCCCAATCCAGGACTTGTTGCCCAGACCCAATCCTAAAGTTGCCTATGGACAAAAAGAAAACCTAGCCTTTCATTCACATTATAAAAGACAAGAAACCCAGTTCCCAAGGACAGCCGCCATCTCCCATTCCACTCTCTCAGTTTCCATTCATTCACCTACAACATCTCATTCTTCCATCCTTGAAAACAAGGAACATACAGCTTTGTTCCCCGATTCTCTTTCACGCCCGAACTGTCAAATAAGAAGACTGTGCTTCTACACCATTCTCTTCATACATGCCCTTCCCTCTTTAATCTCCACATTCACGGGAATTTTGCTCGCTAAACTGGTGAGAACAAGAACATACATGCTCTGTTGCTCTTCACCATCGCTGGAGAACAAGGAACTCAGCAGCTCTGCATTTCTCCATTCCCTTCATGTTGCTGCATAGAATGAACACCCATGCCCTGCCTTATCATTTCCTCCAACCGAAGAACAAGGAAAACACCTACTCCCCTTTTACTCCTCTTCCCTTGGCTATCGAACAAGGAGCATACATGCTCGTCTGCTCATTCTCTTCACACATTACGCGAGCAAGGAGCAGAGCATATATACTTTTGTGTCCGTCATCTTCACGACTTCACATGGCTGGCAAACAAAGAACTAGCAAGCAAAAAATATCAACTATGCACCGCTCCCTCCATTCTCTTAATGTCAGTAATATGGCAACCCAATCGAAGAATGAGGAACATGAGCTCTGCTGCACCTATTTACATTCTCTTCACTTCTGGTAATTTGTAACCTGCTAACTAAGAAATTAATAGGATAATATATGTACAAAATGAATAAAATAATAAAAGAAAGAATGAAAGAATCCTACAACTTTAATAAGGGTAGCCAAAATCCCGGTCGGAATATAGTGTGAGTAGATTACGACCAAGAGTATCGAGCACAAGGGACTTAATAGAAAATTAGTCCTAATCTTCGGTAACTACCTATTCTAAATAAAGGGGGAAAATGTAAGTAACAACTTAAACTTAAAATAATTAACTAAAATCCTAACTAAATGGTATTTACAATGATTTGTCCTAGATTCGGGATTATATCAACCAAGTACCAATATGAACTAACAATAGAATTACAAGACTCGAATTTAACCAAACAAAATGAACGTGTCGGATGGCCTGTCGGACATAAGATGCACAGCACATTCAAGGACTTTGAATGTGCCAGACACCAAACACCCGGCAGTGTACCCGGCTTGTTCAAAGTGTCAATTGTATTTCTAGTTTTGAGTCCAACGACAGGAAACTCACTACCCATTGTTGAATCGAACATATTTTATGCCACGAAACGAACAGGATAGTGGAGGAAATAGGGTAAATTCGACAATTTTAAGTGTTGTTCCCACTTAGAGCTGATCACCACTGACCCGGCCCGGTGGCCCAATCCGGCCCGGTGGCCCAATCCGGCCCGGTTTGGAAATAAAGCCCGAAAAGCCCGTCCAAAAAAAATTTCGGGCGGGTTTGGACAACAAATCAGGCCCAAATGAAAAACCGGGCCGGGCTTCGGCAAAATTGTAGGCCCGCAACTAAGCCCGGCCTGGCCCGGTTTAATATTATTATATGTATATTTATAAATATAATATAATACTCTCCTTGTTTTCAGTATATGATTTGTTGGATTTTTTCACTAGTTTCAAATAGAAGATGTTCTAGCCTTTTTTGTGATCTGCTTTCCAATTCTGCCCTCCCATATTTAATTTTACAACTCTAATTTCCAAATTATTTCAATTCTCAATGCAAAAAATAAGGATAAAATAGTCTAAATTTTTTCTCTTTAATTCTTATCCTAGAGTTAGAAAATAAAATACTAAAAATGAAAGGAAGTATATAAATTAATTTTATATAATACCTTGTATTATATATTTAAATTATATTATAATATTTTAAATATTATTAATATTACATACAACATATATTCAATTATATTTAATATATATTAATATTATATATAGTCTATATATTTTTCAAAAAAACTAACAATATTATAAAAAAATTATAAAACCGGGCGGGTGGGCCGGGCAATGGCAAAGATTAAAATAATCCGGCCTAGCCCGCCCGGCCTGAAAAATTTTAAAACAGGCTTGGACAAAAATATAGGCCCGTTCGGGCCTAGAATTCAATGTCGACCCGGTCCGAACCCGGCCCGTCCACCCATTTGATCAGCTCTACTCCTACTGATGCGTAGAAGACAATGGTAAAGACGAACTAAGACTTCCTCTTTCCAATCCTACTCTTGACTGATAGAATCTCAAGTAGAAGCTCGAATAAGAAGAATAAGCGATCAACATATTCAACTATACTGACCAAAATCTTAATATACGCTTGTATTTATACTGAGATAATCATATTGTTTACAAAGAAGGAATCATCCCAAACCAAGAACTAACAAGGTTTTCTACTTCACCATCCACATAAATGAAAGAAAGAGAACAAAGGGAAGAAGGAAATTGGGCATAGCCTTAACCCGACAAGGATTTTCTTCTTCTCTTCGCGTGGAAGGATCTATAGACTTCCTTGGACACCAACAGTGGAAAAGGGTGGAATTGAAGTGTGAATGGCGTGTGGAGATAAGTTGGAATGTAGAGAAATGAGTAGTCTCACGGTCTATTTATAGACTTCATTTTCTCATCGTGCCGAGAGTCATGCCGGGTCCGTCCGGCACCACGTGTAAAATGTGTGTAACCGTTAACGGTCGAAACCGCCAAGTGAAGAGTTGCATGTGCCGGACAGGGGATGTCCGGCACCATACCCGGCATCAGTTGAATTGTCAACGGTAAATAACTGTCAACGTATGGTCAACTGTGGTGACTTTTGCTTGTGCCGGGTAGGATATACCCGACATTGCATCCGGCAGTAACTTTTGTTTTGCTTCATATTGATGCTGTGCATTGATCTTCCAGCATCATGCTCGACACTACATGATATTTTGACTAGAAATTCATTCCTTGTACGAAAATCATACAAAACATAAGTGTGAACAAATAATAAACTTTATATATATAATATAATATAAATACTAACTATTTTAAACTTATTTAAGCTAATACTCTTATGAATCTAGCATATAAAATATGATAAGTCTGCAGCTTATCACAACCCCACCGGCAAGAAAGCAACATACAAACCGTAAACCTTCTTCATACTTTTACCCACAGTTTTTTTTTGTAACCCATTGACGAATAAGGATCATACATCTCTGTAATCTCCATTCCCTTCACTTTGGGAAACTTTACAACCCAATCGGTGACAAGGAACATACCTGCGTGTGCTTTCTTCATTCTCTTAAACATGTCTTGCCCTCTCTTCATTTGTCTTCACTGCTTTGCTTCTCTTCATTTCCCTTCCTCACGTGATAAAACACGGGAACTGCTACATCGCTCGCACACTAGACCTTGGAGCATACTTTCTGTATGTAATTGGCATCAGTCTCCACCATCAGTAGTTCTGCATTCCAAAAGGGCGAACAAGGAATGTACACCCACCGCCTCTCTTCAGCCTCTTCAATCTGTATTTTTGCAACCCAACTGGCGAGCTAGGAGCATACACACCTCACCTCTCTTTCACTGCCTTCCTGACGGTAATTTTCATCTCAAACTGGAGAACAAAGAGCATCTAGCGAACAAACTTTTGCAACCTGGCTGGTAAACAAAGATTTGCTACCCGACTGGCGAACAAGAGACGAATCTTCGTGATCTCTGTTCTTTCCCCATGGCCGGGGAACAAGGAATCATGTCGGTCTGGCCTAAATCATACTCAAAGCTCATCTCACACGCCTCCACAATCAGCTCGAGTTAGGAGATTCAGAGCACACACGGACAACCAACAAACATTCAGGAGTCTCTGTGGTTTTCATTTGGGTACTTACTTCTAATTCAATCTGTCTTTGATTCTCAATCTGCTAACATATCTCGGTGAGTTGTTTGAGGTGCATACTGTGTTCTAGTTCTACTGTTTTAAGTTTCTAGTTACTTAGCTAAAGTCGGGTGAGTCTGTACATGTTCTTTGTTTTTTAATGACATTGATTGCAACAAGTTTATCTTGGTCCTGGCGTGATGAATTTTTGTTGTGCTTAAGAATAAGTAGTGAAAAGAACCACTATTTTACTAGTAATTTTTTTTTGTGCTTTGTCGTATTTAGCTCATAAATGAAGTAAGAGAAATGTGAATTTGCCTAGTAATTTTAGATTTAGGTGTTTTAGTTTAGTGCGATTAAGTGCTTTACTTAACAAGAAAAAAAGATACGATAATTCTTCCAGCTCAATTCGCTACTTTATTTGACTTGTCACCAATTCATAGAGATTATTAACTGTTTATTAAATTGGGGTTTCCATGGTTTACTATTATTATATGTAAATTACTTGGTCTCTTGATTTATTTTGTACATATGCTCTCAATACTTTTATATTTATTGTCATGTAATTCGACGGATTGGGCTTAATCTTAATCTTAGCTCAAGCCCATTCCATAGCTACCCAACCAGGCTAGAACAGGTGGCCATAGACAGCCCGTAGGCCATCCCATTAGAAAAGCTTTAGATCAAGGTATCCTCCATAGATGACAAGTCCTCGACATGTCCATGTGAGGAATACCTATAATCATCAAAAAAAATTCCAAACAATCCTTAATTGTCAGAATAAAAAATCACAATCAATGATCCATTTCGGAAGTCCAATTCAAAATCCAAATTCAAATCCTACTTCAAAATCAATCGAATTCAAGCCCATAATTTCAATTCAAACCTAGTCCATTTCTGGCCCAATAACCAGGCCCAAATCTGGCCCAATTTTCAAGGCCCACTTCGGCCCAATTTTCAAGGCCCGTTTTGATCCAATTTTCAAGGCCCATTTCAGCCCAAATTTTTAAGGTCCATTGCGACCAATTTTTCAAGGCCCATTCCGGCCCAATTTTTCAAGGCCCATTACGACCCAATTTTTCAAGGCCCATTCCGGTCAAATGTCACAAGGCCCAAATCCGGCCCAATTTTCAAGGTCCATTATGGCCCAATTTCACAAGTCCCATCTCTAAGGCCCAAACCTGGCCCATTAGCTCAAACTTGGCCCACAATATCAATCCAACTCCAACTCAAAATCAATCCAGTTCAAAATCAATTCAATCTGATTTCAAAATCAATCCAATCCAATTTCAATTTCAATTTCAAATTCTATTCAATTTCAATTCAATTCAAATCCAGTTCTTTTCAATCCAATTTGATTTCAATCTCAATTTCAATTCAATATCAAGCTCAAATCAATTCAAATCAAATTCAATCTCAATTCAACTTCAATCCAATTTCAATTCAAAATCAATCTCAATTCAACTTCAATCCAATTTCAATCCAATTTCAAACCAATGTCAATCCAAATTCAATCCAATTTTAATCCAAATTCAATCTAATTTCAATCCAAAACTAATTCAATTTTAATTCAATTTCAATTCTAATTCAATATCAATCAAACTTCAATTCAAAATTAATTCAATTACAAATCCAATTCAATTCAATTCTAAAACTCAAATCCATTCCAAATTCAAATTCAATTCAAAAACCCAAAATTCAATTCTGAATTCATTCAAATTCAATTCAATTCCAAATTCATTCAAATCCACTTCAATCCAAATCAATTCCAAATTCCATTTCAATAAAAAAAAATTCATTTCAATCCCAAATAATTCTTCAAACTCCTTGAAAACTTTAAACTCCTTAAAATCCCAAATACCCCAAACTTCAATTGTCTTATGGACTCAATTCATATTCAAAATTCTAATTTTCCCTACACTCCGAATGTCTCATAGACCCGGGCATCTCACAGACTTAATCATCCCAATGATTCTAGTGTCTCACAGACCCGAGCGTCTCTTAGATTACAACATCCCACTCATTCAAATCAGGAATTCTCCTAAATCTCTCAAGTTCCACAAACCTAAAAAACTTCCAAAACCCTAAAAATCATGAACTACGTAAGGTCTAATCTCAACAGGGAGTTGAGTACGTATGCAGCTCATCTAGGGTAAGACCCCATTCCAATAAAAAAACCTATTTTCCCACTTTAAGATGGTATTCATGTCTTTCAAAACAGTCAAATCCCCTCTGACTCCCACAAACCCTCAAATTCTTCAACTCTCAAAATCAGACACCCAATCTTAATCCTTTCTTCAACATCAAAATTTTCCCAATCTTTCATTCTATACTCATCCGAATTCACCAATTTCTCTTCTTGGCGCTAGTTTGGTAGAAAAGCTTGCCTCATCCACTCTTTACTCTCTTCCTATCCTAATCCTATCCTTGTGGCCCTTTGAAATGAATCTCTCTAAAAGGTTTTTAAAGAAGGTAATCTCGACAATTGAAGACCGAGGTTTCATTGGACACCAATCTGAAGTTGTGGTCGTTGCCACTTCTAAGGGGTGTAACCCAGTGTGAACCCAACACAAAATCTCTACAAATGACCAAATAAGTCCTATCCATAGGCAAAAACCTTAGAGTCAATTAACGGTTATTAGAACCCGATCTTCCTTCATAGTTATCATAGGTCAAACTAGGTGGCGACTCTAGTCAATTTCTGCCCTTAGAGCATAATTCCACACGGAGCCCATTAAGAGCGGGTGTAATGCTCACTAGCATTCTCCCTAAGGTTACATTATAACATAAAAGCTGTCACTTATTATGCATAGAATCTGTCACTTATTGTTATCATTTTTTAAAGTCGCTTAACATGCAAAGTCAGGGGGAATCATACTTAGGGGGAATCTCTCAATCTTTTTAATTGCCAAGAGTTTTTCATCTAGTTTTTTTTAAAAGGTATAATGCACCCCACATCAACAATATGTGGCTAGTATTCCAATTGACTGCATGCAATCTATAGACATTCATGTCCAAGTGTGTTGGGACATTGGAGTGTTGCAGAGATAGCCTTTCACCGCGACAGAGTCAATCATCACTTGACAGACACAAAGAGTGAGCCTCTGCAATAGAGTCCGCGCAACAAAGAAGACTCCATAGACTTTCTCGTGCTGTTGCGGAAAATCAGGAGTCAACTCGGAACACCTTAAGTGCCACAACGGTCATGAAGCTCTTCCTCAACATCCGAAGATCGCGGCCCAAGTAAGAAGACCACTTAAGAGCCGTTGGAAGTTGCCCACTAAGTTAGTTCCGATATTTTCGGAACTAACTCCTTTGACCTGTTGTTATACTTAGAGTATAAATAAGATATGTAATAGTCAGTTTCAGTGTGCTTTCATTGAGGATTATTTCAGAGCTTAGAGAGGAAAGAGAATCGCATTGTAAGCCAGAAAGAGAGAGAGAATACGTACCAAGTTAGTTACCTCTAGATAGACTCTACCTAGGAAGATCCTAGTTTCACTACGCTTACCATTGTTCTGATTAGAAAGTGTGTTGGGTGAGTGAGTGAAAAACCGCTAAGTAGATCCTTTCTACTTAGTGGGCATTTGTAAGTTGTTTTATTTGACCAGGAAATGAAATAGCTTATTTGTGTATCTTGCTGAGTTCCACAGAGTCCTTCTTCTTTTCATCGTTTCGCTACAATTACCGCAAAAGTCTTCCGCACCCTTAGTTTAGTTAATTCGATTGAGTGCCTCTACATCACAGAGTGTTTCTCATTTACGAAGGCTGATTGAGTCAAACCAATCCTTAGACTCACACCTTTGATTGGTTTGAGTTAGCCACCCGATCCTACACGTGGTATCAGAGCCTCGCTTAGGCTAACGGTCAATCAACAGCAATGGCAGATCTCTTTGCCAACCAAAACACAAAATGCACTTCGAGCACCCAGACTCACCTCCACCAACTACGACCATTGGAAAAACGAGATCGAGCAACACATTGAGTCCGTCAACTCTGAGCTTTGGGAGATAGTCACTGGAGGAGATCTTGCAGTTAATCCAGACCGATCAACATGGACTGCTGCAGATCGCAAAAGGTACGAGCTGAATCGACAAGCATCACGTGCGATATACACTTGCCTGTCCATCCCAGAACAAAGGAGAGTCAATCACTGTAAGTCCGCAAATGAGATATGGACACTCCTTCAAGCTACCCACGAAGGAGTCACTGAACTCAAGAAATGCAAAGCTCAAGAACTCCGAATGGACTATGAAAATTTTCTACAAAAACCCGGTGAGTCACTGGAAGAAGTACTTGATCGTTTCTACTTACTAACCTACTATGCAGGAAGTTAGCATCTTACCAGATAGAGAGAGTGTCTTGCATAAATTGCTGGACAGTCTCAGAGAAGAATGGGCAGAGACAGTAATCTCCACCAAAGCATGCAAGGACTTATCCAAATGGAGCTGTCAAGACCTAGGTTCCTATCTACAATCCGTAGATAAATATAAGAAGAATGTTCGAAAGAAGTGTGGTAATACTTCTTCTCCCTCTTCTAGTAAGACTACTACTTTGAATGACCAAGCCTTGCAGGTTAATTCGACTCAGTTAACTCAAGAAGGAGCCTATGTTGCTGATACTCAAATCAGACAAGCTAAGGCTGACTGGTGGACATTATTGTTGAGGAAAGTGAGGCTGAGACTATGGAGGACTTTGTCTTCATAGTCAAGAACTTCCGAAAATTCATGCGTAACCAACCTAATCGACAGAGTCGGTTCTCGAACACCTCTAAACAAGTTTTCAATTCTGTCACTTGTTTCAACTGCAATAAACCCGGTCACTTCAAGAAGGACTGTCCTTTACTCAAGAACCAGTATGGAAAATCTCAAGGGAGATCGCTGATGGCAGCTGTTGGATGGGGCGATTCAGACTCCGACGATCCAGACACAGAGTCCAGCGGATTGGTATGTCTAATGGCACATGACACGACGGAGTCCATGATTCCTGATAATGAGGTAACTCGTTCTCACCTTGAAACAGACCTTTACCGTATTTCTCCTATGGGATTTATGACTTTAATTGCTAAAATTGTCTCCGAACAACTCCCTCAAAGCAAGTCTTACCAGCAAGATAACCGAGCTATCTGAGGAACTCGAAATCTCAAAAGGTCTTATGTATGCCTAAGAGATGAAGCTGAGGAACACAAAACCATCTCTTGTTCTCTCAGGTTAGATCTACAAGATTCAAGGCGTCATGTTGATTCCCTTCAAAAGGAACTTCATGATACCTTAGAACAAACTCAATTTAGACAGGGTGACCAGAAAGAGTCTCTCACCCTGATCGACTTCTCAAACAAGACCTCACCATCTTTACTGATAAGTGTTGTTCTCTTCAAAATGATCTTAATGCTTCTGAATCCAAAAACATATCCCTGAACACCACTATCAAAAACCTCACTCAAAAACTGAAAGAAAAGGAACACGCTCTTTCTTAAGCCAGTCAAGTTTATCAAACAAGTCACCTCCTCCGAACTACCTGAGTGGGCCAACTCCAAAATCAAAGAAATTAGCCAAGATCGAGATGCTCTTCGCTCTAAAGTAGAACAACTCTCTCAACAGATTGTGAATCTACAATCCGGAGTTCGATCCACTCAATCCACCCAAGTGGCACAAAGGTAAGTTCGACATTCCAAAGAATATGTCCAAATCCGACAACAGAGCCAAACGATATCAAGAAAAGAAAAATTCGACTCCTGGTGGAAAGGACAACAGAAATACGTCAATCTTCCACCAACCAAAATTTGTGGCTATTGCGGGAGTCTTGGACATCGAGACATGCAGTGCAGTGATAAATTGAATAGAGATCTCTCATTTAATGTTAAACGTGTTAAATTGATACTTGAAGCACGAGAAAAATTGAAAGAGTCTGGCTCGAAAAGGGAACCCAAGTACATCTGGGTTCCCAAATCTAACAAATGATCTGTTCTTTTGTAGGTGAAGGCGAATGGAGACAGCTGGTACTTGGATAGTGGATGCTCTCGTCACATGACTGGAGATCCAAATCAATTCAATTCGCTTTCATCCTACCAAGGAGGTAAGGTTACTTTTGGAAACAACAACCAGGGTGAAATCGTGGGAGTTGGATCCGTAGGTAACCCCTCAAAATTTAAAATTGATGGAGTCCATCTGGTCACTGGACTCCAACACAGTTTACTAAGTATTTCTCAAATTTGTGATAGATTCAATTTGGTACTTTTCTCCTCTTCGGATTGTAAGGTTTATGATGAGCGTACAGGTTCATTAAAAGCTGTGGGACGTAGAGAAGGAAATCTCTACAAAATGTGCTTAAACTCCATTAATCCAGACGATCAAGTCTGTCTCAACGTGCATTCCAAAAACTCACTGCTGTGGCACTCCAGACTTGGTCACGCAAATCATAGGCTGTTGAACAAACTCAAAAGCAAGGACTTGGTGATTGGTTTACCCGACACAACCTTTGACACAGACTCGTCTGTGAAGCATGTGTAAAAGGTAAACACACCCGGTCCTCCTTCAAAAGTAAGCCTACTCTCTCTACTAGCTCTCCGCTAGAACTGCTACACATGGATCTTGTTGGCCCCATGCGCACACAAAGTAGAAGTGGTAAGAGGTACATCCTGGTCATAGTCGATGACTATTCCAGGTGGACCTGGGTCATTTTTTATCTACTAAGGATGAAACTTTTACGGAGTTCGTCAAACTCCATAAAATGCTTGTCAACAAATTTTCTTTACTCTAAAAACCCTGAGAACGGACCAGGGTACTGAATTTTGCAACAAGTCGTTTGATGAGTTTTGCAGGGACAACGGAGTTGATCACCAAATATCATCCGCACGTACTCCAGAACAAAACGGAGTAGTTGAACGCAAAAATAGAACTTTGGTAGAAATGGCTCGCACCATGCTCATTGACAGTCAACTCACTCCATCTTACTGGGCAGAAGCTGTTAACACAGCATGCTATGTGTTAAACCGTGCGTTGATTCATCCATTCCTTCACAAGACACCCTATGAACTACTCCGTCAACAAAACCAAGTCTTATACATCTCAGGCGTTTCGGATGTAAGTGCTTTATCCACAATAATGGTAAGGACAACTTGGGTAAGTTCTCTCCTAAAAGTGATGAAGGTATCTTCTTGGCTATTCTTCTAAAAGCAAAGCTTATCGTGTTATCAATCTGAGAACTCAATGTTTAGAAGAAAGCCCACATGTCAAGTTCGATGAGTCCCACAACGTTGGCTCATCTTCTGATCAACTTGACTTTGCCCCTGATGATTTTCTCACCGATCCACACTTCATCACTGTACCAATAGGAAGACTCCCTGAGTCCCATCCATCACTCCTCATGATCTCCAGCAAACAAAAACAATTCATCAGAATCTACTGACTCTGACCATAACCCGGAGACACCCTTACCACAAAACTTGAATTTTGACTCCTCTGACAAAGACACACCCCCTCCTGCTTCACGTCGACAGTTCCAGCAAAAATCTGCTCACCCTCCTGAAAACATCATTACAGACCCAAACTCCGGTGTTCAAACACGCCTACAAGCTATGCAAAACCTCTGTGCCTTTGGTGCTTTTCTGTCTAGCACTGAACCAAGAAACGTCAAAGAAGCACTCCTTGATAGTGATTGGGTTACTGCTATGCAGGAGGAACTCAATTCTCTCCAGCGACATGCTGTCTGGGAGTTAGTTCCTCGCCCCACGCATCAACAAACAATTGGTACACGTTGGGTCTTTCGTAATAAACTTGATGATGCAGGACAAGTTTTCAGGAATAAAGCTCGATTGGTCGTCAGGGCTACAATCAAGAAGAAGGGATTGATTATGATGAAACCTTCGCTCCCGTAGCTCGTCTTGAAGCAATTCGCATGCTAATTGCGTTTGCTGCTTTCAAAGGTTTCCAATTATATCAAATGGATGTTAAGACAGCCTTCCTCCACGGCTACATTGATAGAGAAGTCTACGTCGAGCAACCCAGGGTTCACAGACTCCGTCCATCCCGACTACGTCTACAAACTGTGTAAGGCCCTTTACGGACTGAAACAGGCTCCACGTGCCTGGTATGAAAGACTGTCTACATATCTATTGCAAAATGGTTTCTCTCGAGGTAACGTAGATAAAACGCTCTTCATTCTACACTCATCACATGACTTACTTCTAGTACAGATCTATGTTGATGATATCATTTATGGTTCTACAAGTAACACCCTCTGTGACCATTTTGCTAACCTTATGAAGCAAGAGTTTTCCATGAATGAGTTAGGTGAGCTCAAGTTCTTCTTAGGATTACAAATTCAACAGGAAAGGGAAGGGATCAAGATCCATCAACAAAAGTACATCAAGGAACTCCTTGATAAGTACAACCTAAAAAATGCCAAGAGTATGTCCACACCAAGCTGTACATCTGCCAAACTGCATCCTGATGATGACGGAGTCGGCGTCAATGCCACCGAATATAGAGGAATGATAGGGTCCCTCTTGTACCTGACTGCCAGTCGCCCAGACATTCTTCACAGTCTGTCTTTGTGCTCGCTTCCAAGCAGCACCAAAACAGTCTCACCTCAAAGCAGTCAAGCGTATCTTCGCTATCTTAAAGGTACAAGTACACTCTATCTATGGTATCCACGATCTCCTACTTTTACTTTATCTGGATATAGTGACTCTGATTGGGCTGGTTCTCTCCAAGATCGAAAGAGTACTTCAGGTAATGCACAGTTCTTGGGTCTTTGCCTTGTTTCATGGTCCTCCAAAAAACAGAATTCTGTAGCACTCTCTACAGCAGAGGCAGAGTATGTTTCTGCTGCAGCCTGTTGCTCCCAACTCCTTTGGATGAAACAACAACTTCAAGACTATCATGTCACCCAAGAACAGATCCCAATCTTTTGTGACAACAAAAGCACAATCAAAATATCAGAAAACCCAGTCCAACACTCAAGAACCAAACACATCGAAATTCGCTTTCACTTCTTGAAAGACTGTGTCGAGAAAAAGCTTATCCAACTTGACTTTGTGCCCACAGAAGATCAACTTGCAGATATTTTTACTAAACCCTTGTCTACAGCAAGATTCGAAGCACTGCGATCAGCAATCGGATTGACTCCGTCTACCTAGACGGTCGCATCTCCTTGCCCCTACCGCAATCTTCAGCAGGTACTCCCTCATGTCTCATAGAGTCTGTCTTTGTTTGCACTTGAATCAGTGAAATGTGTTTTATTACTTAGCACGCCTATTACTCTAGCGCTACTATCCACGTCATCTATCCAACCAACCCGCCTAAATCGTCGCCCTTATCTCGCCCTACCCTGACGTCGCCGCATTTATCTCGCCTGACACACGCCATCTCTGCAACTTCCAGCCTTTATATCTATCACCCGTCCACTCCATCACTCTCACTTCCACTCTCTTTACACCCAAGCTTCCTTCAATTTCCAAATGGCCGGCATCAACTTCAACGGAATCAACATCCCAGCCGATATTTTCGCCGATCCCATTCGCCTTCAGGCGTACCTCCAATCGATGGCAAACCCTAATCCATCCCCACTCACCACCACTACTCACTCTCCCACTAAAACCACCGCTACTTCGTCTCCCACACACTCCTCCACACCCCCACCTGAAACCCGCGACCCATCCATCCATCAAACACCGCCATCCGCTGCAAGAACAAATTCTTCTTGAAACCGACATTGAGGAGTCACCCCAATCCAAACCCTACCACCATCCCCAACACCACAAGCTAACAACCCTCCGCCGAAAACCATCCTACTGATCAGCCACAAGCCCATACCACAAATCACCCACCAAATCCCCTACACCAACCCCACCAGCATCACCCGCTAAATCCACAACACCACCACAACAACCTCCACCCAAAACCCGCAAGAGAAAAGGCCAAACCTCTACCCGACCCACAGCAAAAAGAATCCTCCGTTCCTCTGTCAAGGCACAACCTGTCTCCTCTGGTTCCGGTGAATCGTCTCCAGTCCAAGAACTGCCAACAGCTAGTCACGATGCCTCTACTGGTGCTACCTCCGCCAAAGATCAAAAACCACCAAAGCCGCACCGACGGAGTGTGAAGGTCGACCCATTCACTCAACGTTATATGCTCGGGGACCCTGCCTCGGAACGTAATATCGTCAGGGGTAAGTTCCTCGACTTTTCTTGGGCTCTATCTTCCAACCTAGGGGAGTTAGTCACTATGCTAGAAGTTCAGGGGTGGAAACACCTCTTCTGTGAGATTACGGAGTGGTATCCCACAGAGTCTGTCGACTTCTTCCAAAACCTTGTCATCCGAAACGGTGCTGCACAGTCTGTTGTTAATTCCCACCCAATCTTCTTTGATCTTGCAAAATTGTCCGAAATTCTTGGCGTCCCTGCCACTGGCCTGTCATTCTATGAAAAAGGAATCCTTCCTGAGATCCCCGGGGTACCACAAAACAAAATCTATCGCTTTTTCTCTTCCAAGAAAAAGATTGGCTCCCCCATACCCCGTGGCGATCTCTCCATCTTACACCAACTCCTCCACATTTTGGTCATCAAAAATATTGTCCCAAGGAAGGAAGGAAACCTCATGGTCAACTGCTTGGACCTCACCATTATGTACTGTATCATCAATCGTCACTCTATCAATCTGGCACACATAATTCTCCATCACCTAGCCCAGTCGGTCGACACCCCGAAACACTCCTTGGGGTACGTGTTCTGGTTGCCTCGCATATTCAATTCTTTCAGGTACCCTTGGCGACTTCGACGCCAGAGTCCATCGAGGAGGCAGACACCATCAACCTGCGGTATCTGAATCGGCTGACTTCTATCGACAAATCAAAGCTGCTGCCCCCACCATCTACTCCAACGACGGCGGGGACATCCACTTCTCAAGAGGCAGTCCCTCAAGCTTCACTCCAACCCCTCCTGGAGAAAGTGGAGCGCCTCATTGCGCATGCAGCCGAGCTGATTCAGGGCCAGAAGCGGATGATGGACCGACTCGCCGGGATAGAGACGACAGTGACGGCCTTGCAAGACCAACTCCTTGACATCCAATCCACCTTAACCCCAAACCCTTAGAATGACGTGTGTGTGTAGTGTTAGAACTTAGGCTGTTTTTAAGTTCTAAACACTTTTTAATGGTTTTTTGTGTGAATACTTTGACTGACTTTGTGATACTGTGGGCTTCCCCTCTGATGAAAGCAAAAGGGGGAAGCGGTGAATCCCGTCTGGTGTACGGGTTATTCTGTGCTGTTTTAAACTGCTTTTGGATTTCGCTGCTGGACCACGTGGTCTAGTGTTTTGACTGCCTTATATACTATCCTGCCTATTACACTGCTTATTTATCGTTTGCTTGCCTGGAGTCCCTCTCCGATCAAGGGGGAACCTAAATAGAGTCCTTGAATTTAGTTGCTACTGCTGCTATTAAGGGGGAACTTTGACAGGGTCGGTTCCCCTAGTCCTTGTGTTTTTTATTTCAGGATTGACTCCATCGGGATTCACGAAGATTTGCTATCATCAGCAACAAGGGGGAAACTGTTGGGACATTGGAGTGTTGTAGAGATAGCCTTTCACCGCGACAGAGTCAATCATCACTTGACAGACACAAAGAGTGAGCCTCTGCAATAGAGTCCGCAACAAAGAAGACTCATAGACTCTTCGTGCTGTTGCGGAAAATCAGGAGTCAACTCGGAACACCTTAAGTGCCACAACGGTCATGAAGCTCTTCCTCAACATCCGAAGATCGCGGCCCAAGTAAGAAGACCACTTAAGAGCCGTTGGAAGTTGCCCACTAAGTTAGTTCCGGTATTTTCGGAACTAACTCCTTCGACTTGCTGTTGTCCTTAGAGTATAAATAAGATGTGTAACAGTCAGTTTCTGGTGTGCTTTCATTGAGGATTATTTCAGAGCTTAGAGAGAGAAAGAGAATCGCATAGTAAGCCAGAAAGAGAGAGAGAATACGTACCAAGTTAGTTAGCACCTCTAGATAGACTCTACCTAGGAAGATCCTAGTTTCACTACGCTTACCATTGTTCTGATTAGAAAGTGTGTTGGGTGAGTGAGTGAAAGACCGCTAAGTAGATCCTTTCTACTTAGTGGGCATTTGTAAGTTGTTTTATTTGACCAGGAAATGAAATAGCTTATTTGTGTATCTTGCTGAGTTCCTCAGAGTCCTTCTCTCTTTTCATCGTTTCGTTACAATCACCGCAAAAGTCTTTCGCACCCTTAGGTTAGTTAATTCGATTGAGTGCCTCTACATCAAAGAGTGTTTCTCATTTACGAAGGCCGATTGAGTCAAACCAATCCTTAGACTCACACCTTTGATTGGTTTGAGTTAGCCACCCGATCCTACAAAGTGTTTGAAGATTCTCCGACCTATCGATGTTCAAAACTGAAAGAAGATGCGAATCCAATCCAAACTGAAGATGGAGAAGTGTCTACCTTCTCCACCTCCGTTTCCATCCATAAGTCATGAAACTCATCAACCGGGCAATCTGGTACCACTTTATCTTCATATAGTCCCCCATGCCACCATATAATCGACTAAGGTTCCTCTTATCCTTCTGATACAACTACTCAAGAAAACTGTTTTCTTCATTCAAGGTCATGAAGTATGCCGGTAATTTGTTAATCGCCACCGGACTCTACTTCGTGGAAGCCTCACTTAACTATTTAGCCAATTTCTTCAACCTCTCTGTTTCTGAGTTCTCATTCATCCTTTCATCTGTATCTGCCTCTATCTCTTTTGTACCATATTTTTCTTCTTCTGTCTCTTTTGTATCAGTAGAAGAATCATCATGATCGTCGGTACTTTCATCTTCAACAGAGGTAACAACTGTCTTAGCGAATTGGAAATTTCTTCTCAGGTACGTATTATAAGTACTTTTGTGTTTGAATTGGTGATTTTAATTATTTGTGCATGTTTGGATAAGTTTAAATGGTGTACTTAATCGCTTTTATAATTCTGTTGTGCAGCTTGTTGATTTCTTCTCAATACTTATTCACAAGCCGATCGATTTGAAGTTTGTCAATAAGGAGAGGGCGCACACATGTGTTTGAATACACTAAATTGATCAGAAGAAGTCATGAGTCATGATCTATATATCTTTTCTTTTTTCAAATGGTTGTATTGTACATGTTATGATCGAAGTACTTGAACCATTTTTAGTATTTTGGTTAACTAGCTAGTTACAAATGTTGTAGTTGATCGATACTATGTACACTTAAGCGTATGTGCGCTGCAAACAAAGTACTAATGCTGTTGATCTATTAATTAAAATTCTCCAGTTTGGTTGATATGGTATATTCAATACAAACAGGTTTTGAATGATTTTGTGATTTTAATTTTGTGTTATGCGCAGGGTAATAAATTGTATAAAAAATAAAAATATAAAAAAAGGACCATATAAGAAACACTTATATGTATAAGCGTTTCTTATACTCTCGCGCCAAATGACATAAAGAACGCTTATATTGATAAGCGTTTTTTATAAATATTCATAAAGAACGCTTATAATTAACAAGCGTTTTTTATAGTCGGACATAAAGAATGCTTCAAGGTGAAAGCGTTCTTTATGCCTCGTAGGTTCCCGCCACCTTACCCACTTAAAAGAACGCTTTAGGGATAAGGGTTTTTTTAAATTAATGTATAAATAACGCTTACAACGCGTTCTTTAAGAGGCTTGACCATTTGCGTCGCCGGCATAAAAAATGGTTATAAAACGTTCCAAAAGACAAATAAAAACATTGTTTATTCCTTTTTTTCCAGCAGTGGAGTGCCTCAACTAGACCTCTTGACATCTAGCTATAGGACTTATGACGAGCCTATAATACTTTGATGGAGTTGTACGAAACTCGCTGTGGTGAAAGGTTGATCTGAAGTCGAATTTAGTTGCATGTTGATTCGGGGTCGGACGCTCTCTGATGGGTCCTTCGATCCTCAATGAAGGATTTGAGATTGGAAATTTTTTCTAGTGTTGTCTCCCTTAACTCATGAGTGTTCGGGATGATGTGATCGGGTGATTTTGATATATACGGTTGGATGGTTTGACATAGCTTCGGGGACCATATTGGTCAAGTACGATTTTTGTGATATTGGAGGGGGCTTCGGCCAACGATTCTGGTAGTTTGACGACGGCCCTGGTGTTGCACTGGGATGAACTTGGCATGGCTCCGGTATGACACTGGGATGGCTCCGGTATGGCCTTGAGGTGGCTCTGGTATGGCACTGGGATGGCTCCGGTATGGCCCTAAGATGGCTCCGGTATGGCCTTGAGATGATCCTCTTGATCGAGGTGGATTTCTTCATAGAGTGGTAGTAACGGTCTCGTGGTTCGAGGGGTGGAGGGTTTTTATTCGGGACGGGGGTCGGACCCTAAGAGGGTTGCCTACGTACTCAACTCCCTGTTGAGATCAGACCTTACGTAGTTCATGAATTTTGGCGAGTGAGGAGTTTAGTGGTGAGGAGGGATGTCTTACGGGGCATTTCTCGGAATGGTGCCCGAAGACTTTTAATCCTTTGCTTTGATGACTGCGCATTCTTTCACGTTACCCAGCGGATGGCTATCGTGCCAGTTGACGAAGGAGACCGGCACTATGTCGTGGCTTTCCCTACAAGGGGAGAGTATACTCGTCTTTCTCTTTCCATGTTGTAGGATATTATGTCTGAACCGATGGATGTAAATCTATTCTACATGCATTTTTTTGAAATTGGATATGATTGAATGCAAAGGGGGTGTCATGTCAAGGTGAGCTCAACCAAGAATTCTAGTTAAGTCAGATTAGTCACCTTTAAGCCACTTCTTTCTTGAAAAATCCTCCCGAAAGAGGTCTGTCGGGATCTCTTATACCTTTCAGTTTCCTTTCTTAAGGTCAGTTAGGCTTTCTTTAATTGGGGTGATGAACACTCGTTTTTTCTCTACCTTCCTGATTTCTTTGACACTCGTTTGTGCACGATTGTATTGACAAGATCGGGCGCGTCGTGGCCTTCCATATTTTGAATTTGGTACTTTTTGAATCAAGCAAATACCATCTCTAAGTCGGAGGTCTTTCAATGGGTTATAACGGAGCTGCAGGGTATGTCACATGGGACTGGAGGATTTGTTTGAGAATTGTGGAGCCTTTGTGCAACGGAGGATATGCTTCACCTTTGCCATGGATGGAGTGATTTTAAACTCATTTCGCATTTGTGTGGATTATTATGTGTTCTCATTTTGATTTGCTACTTTATTTGAGTAGTCTATTTGCATTTCTTTGTGTTTGGCATTCTCATTCTTATCTATTCCTCGAGGGGGAATGTTTCACGCAATGTGGGGCTTTCATTTCCTCTCCTTACTCTTTAGAGGATTTTGTGTTTCATTCCTCTCCTTTTCATCATCTTTGGGTATCTCTTTCAAGCTTTTGCCCGTGCTTTAAATGGTGGGGAAGGAACCATGGCTCCGACTCTTTTCATCCTCTTTTGCAAGGGTGAATTGTTGTGTGACGTGGGCTGATATATCGTGGAGCTATTTCCGAAAAAGATTAGGGTTTCAATGAAAGGTTTAGCGGGGTTCACTAAGGGATCATTTTCAGGGTCAATGAGGCTTTTTGGCCTTGTGGAGGTTTTCTTCGATCCTAGGTGCCTCGTCATCCCTATTGACAGATATTTGTTTCCTCTACTATTCCCAAATTTTGACATGAATGGTATCGCTCTTTTCTCATCAATATTTAGTTCCATGAAGGGAGATCCTCACATGGTGCTTTGAAATTTAAACGCACCAAGCGCTCTGGGTTTTGCACGCTCTGTGTTTCTCTCATGCACTCGACTCTCACGGGAGGTTAAAGATCCTTTCAAGACCTCTTCGAGAAAAATGATACAAGAGTTCGGCGACTTTTGATGACTTATGTGACTTTCTAGAATTAAAGACCAAGACACACCTCGAGACTGGGGATATGCAAATGCAAATACAATTAAACTAAACCTGATGCAGATGGTAATGATAACTTTCGTGTGGTTTTTTTTTGGATTTTTGTGTGGATGCATTTTTTCATATGGATGCATTTTTTGGATTTTTAAATGGATGCATTTTTTTATATGGATGCATTTTTTGGATTTTTAAATGGATGCATTTTTTGGATTTTTAAATGGATGCATTTTTTTGGATTTTTGTGACGGTTCAGACATAATATCGTTTCAACCGATCGAGATTGACAAGGCTTTGAAATTCTTCTCCGTCCAAATCCGTCAGTAATACATCACCATGAGGGGTTATCTCTTTGACCAGATACAGGCCCACCCAGTTCGGTCTGAATTTACCCCGTGGGTCTGGTAAATCTTTTCTCAGTTCTTTCAGGACGAGATCACCCACTTGGATGTTTCGTTCTCTGACCGTTTTGTTGAACGCTCTGGCCATTCTCTTCTGGTAACCCTGGATGTGATATAATGCCAGTAGGCTTTTTCATCGAGAAGAGCTAGGCTGTCATAGCGTTGTTGTAACCAGTCGCTTTCAGCAATTTTTAGCTCGTTAGTGACCCGAAGAGTTGGAATTTCAAGCTCGATCAGCAAGACACATTCTGACCCATACACCAAGGAATACGGGGTGGCTCTTGTTGCTGTTCTGACAGTAGTTCGGTAACCCTAGAGAGCATAATGCAGCTTTTCTGGCCAATCTCTATAGGTCTCAACCATTTTTGACAATGCGCTTTTTACAGCTTTGTTGGCGGCTTCGACTGCTCCGTTAGTCTGAGGCCTGTATGGAGATGATATGTGGTAACGGATGATGTATTTTTCCATGACCCGGATAGTGTCTCCGTCGAATTGAGGACCGTTGTCTAATATGAATTCCGAGGGAACCCCGTATCGGCATATGATGTCTCTTTCGATAAACTGGGCAACTTGTCTTGATCCGATATTTGCAAACGACCGTGCTTCGACCCATTTAATGAAATAATCTATTGCCACAAGGATGTAGCGATGCCCATTTGAAGCTTTAGGGTGAATTTCACCAATGATGTCGATTCCCCATATAGAGTGTTGTGCAAAAACTATATAACAAGGTATATAAATAAATGCAAGGAATAGGCAAGTGCACCTAATCGGTGTAGTACAACAAGTGCCGTATCCACAAGGAAATTGGTCCTAACTTCCTAGTCTCGGTACTTAGTAATTGTAATGAAAACAGTAAATTGGGGTTTAGCCGGCGGCAAGCTTGATTGTGTTGGTTGAGTAATTGCAAGAACAACAAATAAACTAAAGGTGATAGTTTAATGGATTGGATGGAAATTTACTTTGGGAATTTGGCAATCACCCAAACTACCTAGATATGCTAGCGACTCTTCTTATGCCGTAGTTGTCTTTTAGAACAATAATAATAACTCTCTAAACCAAAGATGAGTTAATTTTTACTTAGTTAATTTTAGCCTTCAAAATCAATTAGGACTAAACTCACTAAGTAACATTAAGCAAGTTCTAGAACAAAGCCCCAAATTATACTCACTAATCCTAGGAGCATAAATCAAGAGTTCTCTCTCAATTTGGTCACAAACCCTAACTCAAAACCAATTTGTAGTTAGGGTTCACCACAAATGCACTCAAGAGATCAATTTGAGAACATTGAATGATAATTAAGAGAGAAACAACTATATTAAAGCATAATCAAGATTCACAAGCACATTCTAGGGTTTGGGTTCAAAGACCCATCCCAAAGCACAATATAGTACTACTCAAGCATAGAGGAAAGAAAAACTAGAAAAGAGTAAGAAGAAGCCATTGTTGGAGCTTGGAAGCTTTGGAGAAGGTGAGCTCTTCCTTCTTCTCTTCTTCCTCTTCTTTCTCCTCTTCTTTCTCCTTCTTCTCGTTCTTTCTCTTCTCTTATGTGTGTGGAAGTGTAGAATGCAAAGAATGAGCCAAACCCCTATGTTTTCCCGTCTTTAAAACGATTGTTCTGGGCAAATTTCTGTCGGGACCGCCCCACAGGGACGGTCCACAGGGGCGGTCCACACCAGAGGCGATTCTAGTGTTTTGAAATCAACTGGACCGCCCCACAGGGGCGGTCCACACCAGAAGTGCTTATTCTACACCGAAATTGTCCCGTTTGACCCCTCGTCTTTGACACACTCCTCGGGGCATTAAAGCTCAGCTACAAAGTCTTGAGAGTCTCCTAAAAACCATTGCTCAAGTGAGCTTTTACCTAAATTTAAATGAAAACTGCATGAGTTCAACTATATTAACGAAATGCTCTATCAAGTGGTGAAATAAGTCAATAGTTGCACGAAATAAAGGTAAATAAAGACCTTATAAATACATCATTTCACCACTTATCAACTCCCCCACACTTATCTATTTGCTTGTCCTCAAGCAAAATTTTGCTAGGAACCCATAGCAAGAAGGAACATTTATAGCAAGCAAGTATTTAGATGAATTCTTGAACTTTGGTGAGCAAAATTGTGAAAAATCTCAAGAGGAGTGTAACCAACCTTCTCATGGTGACATGGGTGTGCTTAGGGTAAAAAAAAAAAAAGAGCTTCAGGGTATGATCTAGAGTGTTTCTGAGTGCTTAAAGATCTTTGGACTTGAAGAACTTTTACCATTGCCAACTTTTCTCAAGAATGGGCATTGAGGAAAAACAAAAGGAAAAATAGAGATTTGCATTTGATTTTCTTTTGCAACAAGAGATGAGAAGAAATAATTTTGGCATTTTTCCTTGCTTTACAGAACACTCAACTCTCATTTGTTAGTTACCGATGGTGCCTCTCAAGTCCTTTTTAAAAATTTCCACGAGGAAACACCCTTAGCAATCCCTATATGAGGATTAGAAAGGACCCCTAAGCAATAAAAATTCACCAAGAATTGGATTTATGGAAGCACCTGAATTAATTGCTCCTCAAAGAGAAATTGTAATATTTGGTAGAAAGTTCTAAGCATTCATGGAAAGACTTGCTTAATACAAATGGAACTTCTTCATGGCGCAATAGAACATGTATACGGAGATGGAGAAGTGCATCAAAAAAGAAAGGTCGTTTCCCCCACACTAGAGTAGGACATTGTCCTCATTTGTCAAGCTAAACCAAAGTGAAATAAAAAAGACCTTTTCGAAGCATGAAACATATAGTACATAAAGTTGTAAAGCATTGTGTAATAATTTAGCGAACTAGTACTCCCCTGATAAGACGTGTATTGGGCAAGAGTTCCTCTTGCATGTGTCCTATTCAGCGTTGAAGGGTGCTTGCATGCATGTATATGTAGCTACAATGTAGAGACAAAAATAAACTAGGCGCAACATGATTCCGAGGAATACGTTTAAGCCCATGGTTAGAAATCAAAAGGGGACTCTAAGTGAGTCCTATACAATGGGTTCCCAATGTTATAATTTGAAACTGAAAGTCTAGAGAGAGTACTGAAAAGCATAACTAAAGGAAAGAGAAAAGACAATAACATAGAGATCCAAGTACATAAGAAGGTTCAAAACACAAGACTCCAGCAACCACTCCATGATCATCTACTGTGCCGGTGGTCCACCTCGCTCGAGCATGGGCGCAGCTCCTCATACTGGGCTGCCAACTCCTCCACGCGTCACTCGTGGGCCTCGAACTCCTCCCGGGAAACCGTGGGAGGTGGTGGGGCTGGTAGCAGGGCAGCAGCCAGTAGAGTGAGCAGATGAGCTGGAGGAGGACTCTGCGCTGCCGGCGGGCCGTAGCTTCTCCCAACCTCCTGGAGCACGACGAAACCCCATCTGCCGGAGGGCAGCATGGTCAATGGGAGCCATGGGAGGCGCAGGGACTGCATCTCCAACGTCGACTCCGCACTCAAGGAACTAAGTGTGGAGGAAATGAGGATAGCCGAGGTGCTGAGTATCCCTCTTCGCGACCATGTGGCAGAGGTGGTCGTACATCAGCCCTGAGATAGAGAATGGCCAGTCCGGATTCGGGACGATGATGCTGTTGACAAGGAAGTAGTCCATGGCATTCATATCCTTGCTGTCCCGGGGCAGAATGTTATAACGGATGAGAGCAAGGATGACGCGCTGAGCGGCGTCCTGGACCATATTCGGGGTCATTGTGACCCGGGAAACAGTGCCCGACTGATCTTCTTTCGGCGCGTGGTCGGAGAGTGGCGAGGAACTGGCGGCGGTGGCTCTGAAGGTAGCTGTCGGGGAGGTAGCTGTCGCTCTCGTAGTCCTCCGGAGGGATGTCCAAGGCCTCGATGAAGATCTGCTGTGTGATGTCTATCCGTCGACCTCCGACATATGAGATAAGCTTGGAGATGCCCTCCTGAGCCGCATTTGCATAGAACTGGCGGACGAGGTCTGGGTGAAATCCCCCACCCATCGTCAAGAAGCGACCCCATCCGTAGAAATTAAATAGTGACTGGAGGTCGAGGTCCTCGACGATGGATGGGTCCACGTCACGCTCCTAGATGAACTCCCGGCAGGGCCCATGATGGTACCAATTCTTTGCCTCTTCAGTGATGAAGATGCCGTCAATCAATCTGGTGCCGAATGGAAGGCGGGCGGCCATGCGTTGGCGGATGGTGGCTCGGTCGAGTGGTTGCATTGTCTGAAACCAAAGACAAGAAAAACAAGAAAAGAAAAACAAAGTACAAAACAGCAAAAGAGAGTTAAAGATCGATAAGGAAAAGAGAAATGCAAAGGTTGTTTGTAGACATATTCATGAAGCGCATGTGAAAAAAAAAGAAAGAAGTAAAAACGACATAACAATTCATAAAAAATTTCGGCATGATCTCCCCCGTTTTCCTATAGTGTCCCGGTTCTAAGAACCTCCACAAAGCAACCAAAAGGTTGTCATTCAAGTATTTAAGCTCACCCATAGCACAAGCCAACCATAGAGCACAAAATATATCAAGCCAGAGGATAAGATATCCAGTTTAATCACAATGTGAGTTATCTCAACTCTCAACCAGCAAAGTGCACTACTGTAGCCAATTAATCAGTATAGTGCAATCACTACACCCAGTAAATCCCATAAAGCCATTGCATAATTTAAATACCAAGTATTTAGACTTGATAAAGCACAATTCCAATGAAGTGAGCAATCACAAATTGTAAGCCGAAACCATCACTTTGTCAAGTTTTACCTTAAATTGTGCACATACGCCCTATAATTAACACCGAGAGTCAAACCAAATCACCAATTTTGCAAAATTATAATTTTTTTCTAATGCCCCGTTTGGTTCGACATAATTCTAGCCAAAATGTAACTTTGCTCAAAAATGTCAAAAATTCACAAAATAGGGTTAGATTCACATACCTTAGTGGTGGGATGGTGAATTTAAGCAAAGAAATTGACAGATTTGGGGCTAAAATCGGTGGAAACCGATTTGGGGATGATTTGTGGGTTTAGGGATTTGAAGTGGTTGAGGGTTGTGGTGGTGGCTGGCGCGGTGGACGGCTGGTGCCGGAGAGGCGCGACGACGACGGAAGCAGGGCGACGGCCGGCGTCGGAGGTTGGCGTGGAGAGAGCTGGGTGGTGGAGTAGTGGTGTGCGATGGGGGTTGCTGCGGGCTGGGGAGTTCGACAGGGAGGAGGAAGAGGGAGTCGGGTGCGTGAGGAAAAGAAAGAGGGAAAAAAGAAAGAAAGAAAGAAGGGGAGAAAGGGGAAAACGCGGTTTTTGTTTTTTTTTTCAAAATTTTCGATGGACCGCCCCACAGGGGCGGTCCTATGGGCGGTCCCCAAGAGCTTTTTTTTTTCAAAATTTCGATGGACCGCCCCACAGGGCGGTCCCATGGGCGGTCCGTGACAGAGACGTTTTTCGGTGAAAATCATGGGACCGCCCCTGACAGAGAGTGTTTTTTGTGAAAATCAATGGGACCGCCCCTGAGGGCGGTCCGCAACAGAGAGCAATTTGTTCGATGAAAATCATTGGGACCGCCCCTGAGGGGCGGTCCATAGGGGCGGTCCGCAACAGAAACCCAAATTTTCATTTTTCTTTCACCTCAATTCATCCAATTTCACACTCCAAGTCCCAAAATCACAAAACAACAGTAAAAACTAAACACAAGCACCAAAAACACAAGCAAAAGCAATAATGAAACTAACAAGTTAAAACACTTAAACGGGCAAGGAAAGAAATCCGGGTTGCCTCCCGAAAAGCCGCCCTTCTTTTTAAGGTCTTTGGCTAGACCATAGTAAGGTTTAGATGAAACCTGGTTCCCGAAGGAAGATAGGACGAGCTTCTACCCGTTTAATGTCACCTCCCATGTAATGCTTGAGCCTCGAACCATTAACCATGAAGGTTCCACCTTTTGTTCTTTAACTCCACAGCACCATACGGGGTCACCTTAGTGATAGAGAAAGGCCCGGCCCAATGAGATTTGAGCTTACCCGGGAATAGCTTTAACCGAGAGTTGTAGAGTAAGACCCTCTCCCTCATGGAATTCTCTCTTGAGGATCATTTTATCGTGCCATCTCTTTGTCTTCTCTTTAGATCCGGTTGTTCTCATAGCTTCTTCCCGGATCTCTTCTAACTCCGTCAGCTGAAACTTTCTCTTTTCTCCGGCACTCTTGAGGTCGTAATTGAGCGCTTTGACAGCCCAATACGATTTATGTGCAAGTTCAACCGGTAGGTGACAAGCTTTCCCGTAGACAAGACGGTAAGGGGACATACCAATGGGAGTCTTGTAGGCTGTTCGGTATGCCCATAGTGCATCGTCGAGCTTTAAGACCAATCCTTTCTTGAAGAATTTACCGTTTTCTGCAAGATCCATTTCAGCTCTCTATTGGTGACCTCGGCTTGTCCATTAGTTTGGGGGTGGTAAGGTAGAGCGACCTTATGTCTCACTCCATACTTCTCCATCAAAGCTTCGAATTGCTTGTTACAGAAGTGAGAACCCCCGTCACTAAGGATTGCTCTAGGCACTCCAAACCTTGTAAAGATATTCTTTCTTAGGAACTTGGTCACCACCTTAGCATCATTTGTGGGAGAGGCAACGGCTTCCACCCACTTGGTCACGTAGTCCACAGCTACAAGGATAAGAGATTGGAGCAGGAGGAGGGAAGGGTCCCATGAAGTCTATGCCCCACAAGTCAAATGGTTCAACCTCTAGCATCACATTAAGAGGCATTTCGTGTTTGCGGGAGATGTTGCCCATCATTTGACAGCGGTCACAGGAAGCAACAAAGTCATGGCAATCTTTGTGTAAGGTTTCCAGAAGAAACCGCTTGTAGAACTTTTGCTGCGGTCCTTGCCGGCCCATGATGCCCTCCCACTTCAAGAGAGTGGCAATGGGTGAGAATGTCTTTCACTTCATCAGGGGCACACATCTCCTTATCACCCCATCAGCACAAGTCTTGAAGAGGTGAGGATCATCCCAGAAGTAGTGCTTCGAGTCAGCGAAGAATTTCTTCCTCTGCTGGTAGGTCAAGTTATGGGGCACTACCCCTCTGCCAAGTAGTTTGCAAGATCAGCATACCAAGGATCATCAGCTTCCTTGATCACGAAAACAGTCTCATCCGGAAAGAACTCGTTTATAGGCACACCTTCATCGGGCACTTCCATGCGGGAGAGGTGGTCGGCCACCACATTTTGCACACCCGGTTTGTCTCGGATTTCGATCTCAAACTCTTGCAGCAACAAAATCCATCTCAACAACCTTGGCTTGGCGTCCTCCTTGGTAAACAAATATTTCAAGGCGGAGTGGTCCGTATGCACAATCACCTTACTTCCCAAGAGGTAAGAGCGGAACTTATCTAATGCAAAGACAACCGCTAGAAGCTCCTTCTCGGTTGTGGCATAGTTTTTCTGAGCATCGTTGAGTGTCTTGCTCGCATAGTAGATAGTTCTCAGAATCTTCTCCCTTTTCTGACATAGGGCTGCCCCCACTGCATAGTCGCTTGCATCACACATTATTTCAAAAGGGAGGCTCCAATCTGGTGACACAACTATCGGGGCTGAGATAAGGCACTCCTTGAGAGTGTTGAAGGATTTCAGACAGTCTTCAGTGAATTCAAATTTTGCCTCTTTGGCTAAAGATCACACAGAGGTTTAGAGATTTTGGAAAAGTCCTTGATGAACCTTCTGTAGAACCCGGCATGGCCAAGAAAGCTTCTAATGTCTTTAACCGAGGTGGGTGGTGGTAGCTTCTCGATGACTTCGACCTTGGCCCGGTCAACTTCAATCCCATTGGAGGAGATCTGGTGCCCGAGGACGATCCCTTCTCTCACCATGAAATGGCATTTCTCCCAATTGAGTACTAGATTGGTTTCCTCACATCGGGAGAGAATGGCGTCCAAGTTCTCTAGGCAAGAGTCGAAGTTGAGCCCAAAGACCGAGAAATCGTCCATGAAAACTTCCATGCTTTTTTCAATAAAGTTGGAGAAGATGGCCATCATACACCTTTGGAACGTTGCGGGAGCATTGCATAATCCGAAAGGCATTCTTCTATATGCGAATGTTCCATAAGGGCATGTGAATGTGGTCTCTTTGATCTTCGGGGCTATGGGGATTTGGAAGTACCCCGAGTAGCCATCAAGAAAGCAATAAAAGTCTTGCCCGGCTAACCTCTCTAGCATTTGGTCGATGAAGGGCAAGGGGAAGTGATCTTTTCTTGTAGCCGTGTTCAACTTCCGGTAGTCGATGCACACTCTCCAACCGGTTGTTGTTCTTTGGGGAATCAACTCACCCTTTTCATTCGACACCACCGTGATTCCTCCTTTCTTTGGTACCACCTGGGTCGGGCTCACCCATTGACTATCGGATATGGGGTAGATGATCCCGGAGTCGAGTAGCTTTAGGACCTCCTTTTTAACTACCTCCTTCATATTCGGGTTGAGCCGCCTTTGAGGTTGAACGAGTGGCTGTAGTTATCCTCCATGAAGATTCGATGAGTACAGAAATGGGGATTGATACCCTTTATATCGGAGATTGACCAACCAATTGCCCCCTTGTGGTTTCGAAGCACCTTCAACAAACTGTCCTCTTGTTCACCTGTGAGGGAGGAGGAGATAATGACAGGTAGATCACAAGGTTCAGTCAGATAAACATATTTTAAATGAGAAGGTAGAAGTTTCATCTCCACGGTGGGAGGCTTCTCGACCGAAGGAGGTATTCTTTGCTCGCTTCTCTCCAGTGGTTCCGGTGGTGGGTAATGCGTTCTGAAGTATCTTGGAGCTCTATCCAAAGCAGCTACCATTTCATTCACCTCCGGATCCATCTCCTGTTCATCATCAGACTCAAGCAAAGCAAAACTCAAAGCATCATAATTAGAGTGAGGGGGTGGATTATTTTGCAAAATGGAGTCACAACATCTATTGCAAAAATAGCTTCCGCATGCGCGGGTCTTTTCACTATCTTAGACATGTCAAACTCAAGCTTTTCATCATGAAGACGCAAAATAATCTTCCCTTTTTCCACATCTATCAAGGTCCTGGCAGTTCTTAAAAATGGACGGCCCAAAATCAAAGGGACCTTGACATCTTCTTCCATATCAATCACTATGAAATCAGCGGGGAAAACAAAGGTTCCCACAGTCACTACCAAATCCTCAACTTTTCCTTTCGGAAGCACTAGAGACCTGTCAGCAAGTTGTAATTGCACAGTAGTAGCACTCACCAATCCCAAGTTTATTAAAAGTTGAAAGTGGCATGAGATTTATACTAGCTCCTAAATCACATAGACCACTACCGCAATTAAAATCACCAATAGAACAAGGGATGATAGGCAAACCAGGGTCTCCAAGCTTTGGAGGAGGGTGCCTTAGTAGGACCGCTGAAATTTCTCAGTGAGATGCACCGTTTCAGATTCTAGCAAAGATCTCTTGTTTGTGAGAATGTCTTTCATGAACTTTGCATAGATGGGCATCTGTTTCAAAGCATCAGCAAAAGAAATGTTAATTGTCAATTTCTTGAAAATACTTAAAAACTTCCCAAATTGCTCATCTAATTCTTTTCTTTGAGCCTATTCGGGAAAGGAAGTGGAGGGAGATGTTTAGCAAGAGTGGGAGAGATAGGTAATTCAGGAGACTTCTTCTCCTTGGAAATATTTTTCTGTGGAGATTGAACTTCCTCAGGTATCTCTCGGTCTTCCTCTTGATTTTCTTGATTTTGCTTCTCTTGGTCATCAACTTCATCTTGGGGAGAGGGTTCTTCTAGGAGCCTACCGCTTCTCAAAGTAACCGCCTTAGCTTGGTCCTTGGGTTAGGCTTCGGTTGACTTGGGAGGGTGCCAGGCTGTCTCTGAGCAAGTTGTTCTGAGATTTGATCAACTTGAGTTTTAAGGCTCTGATTAAATGCCATCTGGTTGGCATTGCAGGCCTCCTGCTCGGTGAACTTAGTTTGGGCGGTAGTCATGAAGTTCATCGTCATATTTTGCATGTTTTGCATCATGGCTTCCATTCTAGCCAAGTTACCATCAGAAGAGGAGGAGGAGGATGGTTGTTGTTGTTGTTGTTGTTGTTGTTGTTGTGGTCTGAATCCCGGCGGGCCACCTTGAGGTCTATACCCCATTTGAGAATTGTTTGCTTGGTGTGGCCCTTGAGGTTTATAACCCATCGAGTTGTTGGAAATATTACTCGGTCCTCCTTGGGTGGAATCGTTGTTCCTCCATGAGAAATTAGGATGATTTCTCCATGGGGCATTGTTGTTGTTATAGTTGTAGTGGGGCGGTTGCTAACAAAGTTGACATCTTCTTGTCCCTCGATGTAACTTTTTCCTTCACAAAAATGGGTCTCATGGGGACCCGCACATATAGCACACCCCTCTGTGGCTGAAGTGGAAGATGATGAAGCTACAGATTTTGCATTCTCTTTTTGGGATGTAGCAAGCTTCTCCACCATCTTTGTGAGTGAGGATATTTGGGCGGAAAGATGATCGGATGGTTCGACATGAAGTAGACCGGCCGCTCTTGGAGTTCTTCCCTTATTTCTAGCCCATTGCCTCGTGTTGCTAGTCATTGTCTCAAGGAGTTCCATTCCTTCTTGAGGGGACTTGGTCATGAAGCTACCTCCCGCGGATGAATTCACAAACAAACGGTTCGCATCGTCAAGCCCATTAAAGAAAGATAGGCATAATGATTGATCGTCCAACCTATGGTGGGAGCAATTCATTAACATCTCCTTGAACCGGTCCCATGCATCGTACAAGGTTTCTCCGGGCTCTTGGTAGAATGTATTAATTTCTCCAATCAGTTGCCTCGTCCTACTAGTCGGGTAGTATTTGGCAAGGAACTTTTGAGCCATTTGTACCCATGTTTGGATTGATTGGGGCGGTAAGCTTCTAAACCACCTCGATGCGGAGTCGGATAAGGAATGGGGGAAGAGCTGCAACCGGATTCTCTCCTTTACCGTACCGGTTTTCCCGAAGGAATTGCAAAAGTCGAGGAAGAGACTTAGGTGGTTCGGAGCGTCATCTGGATTTGCTTCACTGAACTTTCCTAAGTCCCAGACTGCGGTAATGAAATGAGTCTTGAAAATCCATTGTCTCGCTTCCTCCGGTGTCAACACTGGGAGGACTATAGCTGAAGGCCTCCCTTCGGTATCCGACTGGTGATAATCAGAGAGGGCTCAGTGTTGCTGCTGCCCATTATTCTCAATATCGTGTTGATCTCCATCCGCCATGTTTAAATCTCTTATGCGTCTTCTAAGAGTGCGCTCAAGTTTGGATCTCGGACTAGCAAGCGGGGAGCTACTAGACCGAGTGTTTGGCATGCACAAAAGAAACACAAGGTACCTAATCAATCACAAGAAAAACCAGCACTACAACTTAGCAATTGAAAATATAAACAAGGATAGGATAAAACAACAAAAATGAAAACACAATCAAAGAAAACAAAACACTAAACTTTGAACAAAAGCAAAAACTAAAAATACCGAAACTAGGGAAATTGATGGAATCAATCTCCCCGGCAACGGTGCCAAAAACTTGTTGTGCAAAAACTATATAACAAGGTATATAAATAAATGCAAGGAATAGGCAAGTGCACCTAATCGGTGTAGTACAACAAGTGTCGTATCCACAAGGAAATTGGCCCTAACTTCCTAGTCTCGGTACTTAGTAATTGTAATGAAAACAGTAAATTGGGGTTTAGCCGGCGGCAAGCTTGATTGTGTTGGTTGAGTAATTGCAAGAACAACAAATAAACTAAAGGTGATAGTTTAATGGATTGGATGGAAAAGTACTTTGGGAATTTGGCAATCACCCAAACTACCTAGATATGCTAGCGACTCTTCTTATGCCATAGTTGTTTTAGAACAATAATAATAACTCTCTAAACAAAGATGAGTTAATTCTTACTTAGTTAATTTTAGCCTTCAAAATCAATTAGGACTAAACTCACTAAGTAGCATTAAGCAAGTTCTAGAACAAAGCCCCAAATTATACTCACTAATCCTAGGAGCATAAATCAAGAGTTCTCTCTCAATTTGGTCACAAACCCTAACTCAAAACCAATTTGTAGTTAGGGTTCACCACAAATGCACTCAAGAGATCAATTTGAGAACATTGAATGATAATTAAGAGAGAAACAGCTATATTAAAGCATAATCAAGATTCACAAGCACATTCTAGGGTTTGGGTTCAAAGACCCATCCCAAAGCACAATAGAGTACTACTCAAGCATAGAGGAAAGAAAAACTAGAAAGAGTAAAAAGAAGCCATTGTTGGAGCTTGGAAGCTTTGGAGAAGGTGAGCTCTTCCTTCTTCTCTTCTTCCTCTTCTTTCTCCTCTTCTTTCTCCTTCTTCTCGTTCTTTCTCTTCTCTTATGTGTGTGGAAGTGTAGAATGCAAAGAATGAGCCAAACCCCTCTGTTTTCCCGTCTTTAAAACGATTGTTCTGGGCAAATTTCCGTCGGGACCACCCCACAGGGACGGTCCACAGGGGCGGTCCACACCAGAGGTGATTCCAGTGTTTCGAAATCAACTGGACCGCCCCACAGGGGCGGTCCACAGGGGCGGTCCACACCAGAAGTGCTTATTCTACACCGAAATTGTCCCGTTTGACCCCTCGTCTTTGACACACTCCTCGGGGCATTAAAGCTCAGCTACAAAGTCTTGAGAGTCTCCTAAAAACCATTGCTCAAGTGAGATTTTACCTAAATTTAAATTAAAACTGCATGAGTTCAACTATATTAACGAAATGCTCTATCAAGTGGTGAAATAAGTCAATAGTTGCACGAAATAAAGGTAAATAAAGACCTTATAAATACATCATTTCACCACTTATCATAGAGAACGGCCAAGGAGCTGCCATGGCTGTTAGGGGTAGGGGAGGCAGGTGTTACAAATTAGCATGTGTCTGACACTTGGCGCACTTTTTCATAAATGCGTGATAGTCGGCCTCCATTGTTGTCCAGTAGTACCCTAGTTTGAGGATTTTCCGTGATAGGGAATGTCCCTCAGCATGGGTGTGGGCGTTGGTTTTGAACCCTTAAGTATTGAGTTTAAGGCTTCAAGGCTCGATTTGCAATTAGAACAATTAAACCAAAATTACAAAATTAGCTTAATTAATCTAACTGACCCACACAAACCTAAATAGAGTCGCCACCTAAGTTTTAACCTTTTAAACTAGGAAAGGAAATATTGTTTCAATTCTTAGAGTTCTGGGTCCGGGGGCTTGGTATGAAATTTATAAGGGTTCAAATTCTTTCATTACACTCATAAATATCTTTTCCTTTATTTATATAAACTCTAAGGCTAATTTATGACAATGTTATCATATGTTTTCAAGTACATTACGGTATTAATGATTTGGAAAAAAAATTAAATAACAATTGAAAAATAAACCAAGATAAAAACCTAGCTACCCCCGTGCTTCATGATTCATTCCATATTCCTTTTTTTAACATGGCTCTAACATACACGATATAATAATAAAAAAAAATTCAACACTCCCTGGCATCTCTCTGCATATGGAAAAGAGAAAAAAAAAAATTGGAAACGTACGAATTAAAGAGAAAAAGAGAAAAAAAAATATACGAGAATATTCCTAGTTAAGAATTGTTATATATGGTGACAATCGTTATTCAAATTCAATATATTTACGGTGACAATCAATTCTCACTATTATACCAATTCAAATAACTCTAATCACTAATTAGTTCAATTCTAATTGAGGTCGATTAGCCTTATGACTTGTTAATAATGAACAAGCAACGAAAAAGAATAATAATTAACAACGTACACCTCACTTGGAAAACAATTAAATACCTACGAAATTACATGAACAAAAAAAAATAATAAAAGAGCCAAGAATTACCAGGGAGTCCCGTTAACAATCAAAACATAGATGTGGCCTTACCACCATGATTTTATTTTACCTACCACGCGAGTATGGCAGACTCGAACATGATGATGATCAATCAATGTTGATAAAACGGTGAAGGAGATGGCAGCCTCTGATGTCGATGACGAAGATGGCTACATAAACCGGGACATACTATGGTGTTTAGTAATGACTAGTGCTCATAATGTGGTGGTGTGGTCTTCTGGCTTTGGTGCGGCTGATGGGAACAATGATGGAGTTAGACTGCTGGTCATGGAGTTACGATGGTGGAGGTATCGATAATCATATGCATGAAATGGAAATGACAATTGATGGCGATAGAGGTATGGATATAGTGCAACGAGACTTGTGATTGTGAGCCTAGACCATGGCGGTGGTGGCTGCACAGAAGGTAACAGGTGAATAAGGCGATGGAGATTAGTATCGATGACTGTCCTGAAATGGATGGAGCAGACAACTAGTATTCAGAGTTAGCGGCTGGCCATAGGGTTTTGCATGTATTTTTTCTCAGTGTGTGTTCCCCTTTATCCATAAAATATGTGTTGTTTATATAGAGAAGGATTTAAGAGGCTAAAACTAAACAACTTTTGAATTTGAAAATCAGCAAACTAGAAATAAGGAAACAAATTAAAAGAAAAGTAAAAAGTTACCTAAAATAAAGGGAACTAAAAGGTTAACAATATTTTAAAACCTAACAGAAAATACATCAAATAGTAAAACGAAAATATTTGCTTTTAATGATGGAAGATGCTGGCAACAATCTTTTTGTTTTGTTTTTTCGATAATCATGTTTTAAAAAATGTGGGAAATAAGGAAAATAAAATCAGTAAAAAAAAGAGTTATTTTATTGTTTTATTTTAAAAATTTGAAACAAACTAGGTGAGAAAAAAAAAGTAAAAGAAAATTATTTTGCGTTTTTCAGTTTTTGTCAAAAAAATTAAACAAACTACCTAAGAGCAAAACAAGGGACACACATGTGAAAAAGAAAAACTTACCCAAACGAATTACAAAAAATGTTAACGACAAAATAATGGAATTTCACAAGACTTTTTTTTCGAAGGGATTTTTTTGTTTTCTTTTCTATCTTTGAAATTTGAAATAACAAACAAGTAGTTAAGATAAATAAGTGGGATAAGGATGAAAATTAACAATAAGAATTATTTAGAGAAAAAAAGAATGGATCATCAAAAAGAAAATGGAAAATGAGTATCGAAAATATGAGATTGCAAAAGTTTTTTTTAATCACGATTCAATGTTTTTTTTTGGTGTTTTGGATTTTTACTTTGCAAATAAAATCTTATTTTGAAAATTAGAAATAAAAAAGGAAATAGAAAGGAAGAAGAATTAAATAGCAAACGAAAACTACAAAAAGTTGTTTATTATTAGCCTCAAACCTTTGACCTCTTGTATCTTCTCCATAAGCCTTTACCACTATGCTACTGTGACTTCCTGTCACATATGCCACCTTTCTTGTTTTCACAGTATCACACCTCATATGAACCTTACCACCTTAAAGTCCATATTCTTTCCAAAAATAGGATAAAGATCCATTGAATGAAAAGACGCCACTCTACCCTTAGCCATGCACCGACCCTAGAAAAACCTTGTTCATGTTTAAAGAGGGTAAAGATTTTGGAATGTCAATGAAAAGTCAAGTTGACGCTTGATAATACCCAAAATCTTTACCAACCTTGTCTCACCTAGCTCATCCCTTTTTCTGTGTTCATGGGTGTTGACTGCCTTGAAAAGATGCTTGAGCTTAATGAGCTATTTAAAGGCGTTGGAAACCTAAATAATAAGCGTGTCATATACCAAGGCACTTCTAGGGGCCTGGACCTATCCAAATAAGAAAATGCAAGCAAAAACATAGAGTATCCTGGTGTTTCTAGGGACTGGAACCCATCCTATATGCAAAATATGTCATGAGATTCGATGCTTTTAAGGACTGAAAATTGTCCAAAATAAAATGCAAGATGCGTGAAGTGATTCAGATGCTTATGGGGACCGAAACCCGTTTTGAATGAGATGCAAGAAAATGCAATATGACTCAGATGCCTCCAGGGACCGAAACCTGTTATGAATGAAATGTAAGAAATGCGATATGACTCGAATGCCTTTGGGGACCAAAACCCGTTCTGAATGGAATGTAAGAAAATGCAATATGACTCGGATGCCTCTGGGGACCGAAACTCGTTCAAAAAGAAAATAACTCGGATGCCTCTGGGGACCGAAACCCATTAAAAAAAATAAAAAAAAACTCGGATGCCTCTGGGGACCGAAACCCATTAAAAAAAATAAAAAAAATAAAATAACTCGGATGCCTCTGGGGACCGAAACCCATCCAAAAACAAAATAACTCGGATGCCTCTGGGGACCTAAACCCATTAAAAAATAAAATAACTCGGATGCCTCTGGGACCGAAACCCATTCAAAAATAAAATAACTCGGATGCCTCTGGGGACCGAAACCCATTCAAAAATACTCCATGTTGGTTTTCCTAGGGGACTTATTGCCATCGCCCGCCAACTGGGTTGCTGGGATGAACTTCTGGTTTTCATAGGGGACTTATTGCCATCGCCCGCCAGTTGTCATCCAAAAAGTTGACATAGAAATGAGGACTTATTGCCATCGCCCCGCCAACTTGTACACATTGGCCAGTATACACCCTGCTTCAATTCAACGGGCAGCATACCTCCACCTGTACTCGTACACATTGGCCAGTATACACCCTGCTTCAATTCAACGGGCAGCATACCTCCACCTGTACTCAACCACTCGTACACATTGGCCAGTATACACCCTGCTTCAATTCAACGGGCAGCATACCTCCACTGTACTCCACCATTCGTACACATTGGCCAGTATACACCCTGCTTCAATTCAACGGGCAGCACACCTCCGCCTGTACTTAATCACTCGTACACATTGGCCAGTATACACCCTGCTTCAATTCAACGGAGCAGCATACCTCCACCTGTACTCAATCAAAACCATGCTTACTTACTCGGTGTACACAGAATAGTGTTGACTCTGTTGTCAACAATGAGTTGATATGATTGATTCAATTTTCAAAAATGGGGTTGACTTGGGTCAAAACTAGATTGATTCAGATTTTTAAAAAATGTGGTTGCTCTGATGTCAAAATAAGATTGACTAAATTTTCAAAAATATGGGTGACGTGGTGTCAAGATTGGTGTTGACTCTGTGGTCAAAAATCTGATGCATAAGCAAATACTTCTTTTCAACTAAAATTCATGAAACTCTCATTTTCAAAAATGGATTTCGAGACCAAAATTTTGATCCTTCAAAATTGAACATGCTTCCGGGCTTTATGATTTTCTCTGGGTTGTGGAGCTTGAGGTTTTGAGATGTGGTGCTTAAGGCTTATGACTTGCTTAAGGCTTTGGGATTGCAGTGTCGGAACACGGTGCTTAAGGCTTATGAAGTGCTTAAGGCTTGAGATTTTGAGGTATGGTGCTTAGAGCTTAAGACGAGCCTAAAACTTTGGGGTTGCTTTGTGTCATCCGTGGAAATTTCTGGAAACAATTGCCCCCAGAATTTGTTTGAGCTATCTGAGCTAGAAATTATTGCAATCGATCGAAACAATCGATTGCCCCCAGTATTATCTTTGATTAAACATGTGAACTATTCTCATCCTCACAGGGTTAAGGTTTGCTTTGATGTGGTGCTTTTTCTACCTACACTCAATGTGTTTAGCATTTGCACTCATTCCTCACTTGCAGTCATAACTTCTAGACTTTTGAATTCGATATTCGATAGACTTACACCTTCGATCTGTTACTTTCACTTGATTTAGACACATAACTATCAAGTCGGAAGTCTTGGAGGCTTATAACGAGGCCATCGGGTATGATGAACGTCACAAGGATCATGGCAGGATATTTTCAGTTTTGTGGAGCTTAAGGGTGACCAAAGCTACAACTTGCACCTTCTCCTGGATTCGTCTTTCCATCCTTACATGTGAAGCAGACTTGCTACTGTATGTGAATTTTCCTTCAGGCTTTGGACTTTGACGTCGTCCTTGCTGCTGATTTGCTGTTATTGTTTGGAAACCTGAGGCTTTCAGGTTGCCTATTTATCTTCGTAGTTCTTGGAGCTGCTTTGAATCATCGTCGGGGTTCTTGTGTTTCGCGAGCTTTTGGAGTGGCTTTGACATGCCTTCGGGGTTCTTGTGTTTCCCGTTTTTTTTTGGGTGGCTTTGACATGCCTTTAGGGTTCTTGTATTTCCCGTTTTTAGAGTTGTTTTGATTACGCTTTGGAATCCTGGGTCATGTTGCAACCGTTTGCGGATCTTCATCATGTTTGCAGTAGTGTTGTTTTCTTTCCGAACTAGGAGTGTCCTCATCCGAGAGTTGGGCTCCTCGCTTCCTTTGGTCACCGGGGTACGTAATCATCATGAGCTAGCTTTTTGTGGAGCTTTGTTGATAAAAGCTGATATATATGAAAGGCTCGGCAGGGGTGCCTAGGGTTGAATTTCAGGGTTTCATAAGCTTTTGGCTATGTGGTGGTTTACCTAGGTGTTTCGTCATTCCTGATAGTTATGTGTCTCTTCTGGTTACTATTCACAGGTCTTAGTGTAAATTTACAAGCTATCTCCTTCAGTCAGAGTTATGCTGCTTACCTCACATGTTTGAGACCTCACCACGTGTAAAGACGACACGCTTTTTCTCTCATTGTTTTTTTTTCACTCAAGACACGCTCACACTCTTTCACTCAGAGAGTTTTGTTCAATAATTTAAAATAAACGATTCTAACTCAGATTGCCCCCAGTATTGTGTCGGGGATTTCAACATTTGTTTGATGACCATGTGCTCTACTAACCATTATGTGGGTTTCTTTGGTGTTTTGGGATGTGTCTTGGTACTTGGGAAAGCATGCTCCTCTTCTTAGAAACAAAACAAGTCTTTGTGTTCCACTGTCAAAAAACGATCGTTTCACAAACCTTAATTTCGAGAGATATTTGTTTAGCAGAAACGGATGTTCCTTGCAAAGAAAGCTCCTCGTGAATTTATCTTTTCAGCTTGGAAAAGTTTTGGACTTGAAAAATTCATTTGCTTGTGAATATGAAGAAGTTGATTTAACAAAACCAATGCTTCTTATTGTTGATGTCAAAAAATGTTCATTCAAAACAGTCCTTGCTTGAAAACTTCTGAACTTAGATTTCACAAAACATTTGTTTGAAACGTATTTGAAAGATGAATGATAGTTTATAGCAACATTTTATGCATGTGAATCTTGATCTCCTTTATGAACTCCAATACCGCTAATCTGCATGATGTTGGCGCACAGAAGACTCGAGCTTTCAACCATGGTGTACCTTCGGGAGGACGTAGAAATGTCTGTGATCTTTTTTCTTCCTTTTTTTAAGTCAACTTAACAAAAGAAAAAGAGCTAACGAATAACAAAACGTCCTAAAAATTTGTAAACCTACTAAAACGGTAAAATTCCTACGCAAACCTAAGAAAACACAACAATGAAATCTAATGTATTATGAGAGGACTCTTGGGCTGAAAAATCTAGACTTGGAATGTCCCTTAACTGTGAATGAGACCCTTAGCCCGGAATGCTCTTGGGTTGTGGATAGACACTTGGGCCTGAATATCTGTGCACTGAAAGTGAGGCACATGAGACGGGATGCATTTTGACATTTTGACTGTGGATAGGCGCATGGGCCTGAAAATCTGTGGACTAAAAGTGAGGCACATGGGCTAGGATGCATTTGGACTATGGATAGGCGCATGGGCCTGAATATTAGCGGACTAAAAGGGAGGCACATGGGCCGGGATGCATTTGGATTGTAGATAGGTGCTTGGGCCTGAATCTCTTTGAATTGAAAGTGAGGCACATGGGCCAAAACAGTGTCATGATTGTGGATAGGCGCTTGGGCCTGACAGATCTGAAGTGTGAGTGAGGCACTTGGCCTGAAACACTTTGAGAATGAGGCCCTTGGGCCGAAATAATTTCTAACTGTAGATTGGCACTTGGGCCGTAATGTTTCAGACATTGAGTGGAGCGCTTAGGCCGGAATGTCATTTGAATTGTGAACAAGCGCTTGGGCTTGAACATCTTAAATTGAAAGTGGCATACATGAACCGGAAGAAATTATATGGAATATGAATGGGTTGATAGATTGAAAGAGTTTTCAGTGTTCAAGTGAAAGACCTAATCCAAGTTCTTGATGGGCCTTTGGGACGGAATGTAAACATGATCCATAAATCAATTTTCAAGTCTTGTGAATTTTTGCAAATTTAAATGGATTTTTTTTGGGCCTAACCCTAAATGGATCAAAATGGATGATTCAGATTAAGACATTTTTGGGCCGAAATAGACCACCTTAATCTAAGGTTTCTTGGCCGAAGCCGAAGCGAATAGTTCACCTAGACTAGAATGGGCCTTTGGGCAGAAAGGTAAATATCCAATAAAAGATGATTTATTTCAGCTACTAACCAACACACAATCAAGCTTATCACAGAAGCATGGAATCACAGAGATATAAAGAGAAAATATGCATGTCCTCACTATCCAAGTTTCATCAAATGGGTTTGGATACATCCGGAGAGTGCTTGGGGCTTTGGGCCCAGGTAGTAAAGGGATGAGGCTTGCACATCATCCTCTTCATTTCCCCCACCTTTACGCATCACCCTAAGGTGTGTGTCTCAGGACGGGTCATGTCTTGACATGACTGCAATTTGGTTTTTGGGTAAAGATACGTTCGGAGAGGTGCCTGGGGCTTTGGGCCCGGGTAGTGAAGGGATGGGGTTTGCACGCCATCCTCCTCATTTCCCCCACTTTTACACATCACCCTACGGTGTGTGTCTCAGAACGGGTCATGTCTAAGCATGACCGATGCTTGGTTTATTTGGACCCTCATCTCTTGTATGCACAAGATAATAAAAAGAATAATATCATAAAAAGTAAGCCTTAGAATTTATAAGTTCAAGTTAAGCCCACTTTTCTAAGTTTAAAATTTTAAAACTTAGGTGGTGGTCCCCAGCAGAGTCGCCAGTCTGTGGGCGTTGGTTTTGAACCCTTAAGTATTGAGCTTAAGGCTTCAAGGCTCGATTTGCAATTAGAACAATTAAACCAAAATTATAAAATTAGCTTAATTAATCTAACTGACCCACACAAACCTAAATAGAGTCGCCACCTAAGTTTTAACCTTTTAAACTAGGAAAGGAAATATTGTTACAATTCTTAGAGTTCTGGGTCCGGGGGCTTGGTATGAAATTTATAAGGGTTCAAATTCTTTCATTACCCTCATAAATATCATTTCCTTTATTAATATAAACTCTAAGGCTAATTTATGACAATGTTATCATATGTTTTCAAGTGCATTACGGTATTAATGATTTGGAAAAGAAAAAAAAATAACAATTGAAAAATAAACCAAGATAAAAACCTAGCTACCCCCGTGCTTCATGATTCATTCCATATTCCTTTTTTTTAACATGGCTCTAACATACACGATATAATAATAAAAAAAAAATTCAACACTCCCTGGCATCTCTCTGCATATGGAAAAGAGAAAAAAAAATTGGAAACGTACGAATTAAAGAGAAAAAGAGAAAAAAAATATATACGAGAATATTCCTAGTTAAGAATTGTTATATACGGTGACAATTGTTATTCAAATTCAATATATTTACGGTGACAATCAATTCTCACTATTATACCAATTCAACTAACTCTAATCACTAATTAGTTCAATTCTAATTGAGGTCGATTAGCCTTATGACTTGTTAATAATGAACAAGCAACGAAAAAGAATAATAATTAACAACGTACACCTCACTTGGAAAACAATTAAATACCTACAAAATTACATGAACAAAAAAAAATAATAATAAAAGAGCCAAGAATTACCAGGGAGCCCCGTTAACAATCAAAACATAGATGTGGCCTTACCACCATGATTTTATTTTACCTACCACGCGAGTATGGCAGACTCGAACATGATGATGATCAATCAATGTTGATAAAACTATGAAGGAGATGGCAGCCTCTGATGTCGATGACGAAGATGGCTACATAAACCGGGACATACTATGGTGTTTAGTAATGACTAGTGCTCATAATGTGGTGGTGTGGTCTTCTGGCTTTGGTGCGGCTGATGGGAACAATGATGGAGTTAGACTGCTGGTCATGGAGTTACGATGGTGGAGGTATCGATAATCATATGCATGAAATGGAAATGACAATTGATGGCGATAGAGGTATGGATATAGTGCAACGAGACTTGTGATTGTGAGCCTAGACCATGGCGGTGGTGGCTGATGCACAGAAGGTAACAGGTGAATAAGGCGATGGAGATTAGTATCGATGACTGTCCTGAAATGGATGGAGCAGACGACTAGTATTCAGAGTTAGCGGCTGGCCATAGGGTTTTGCATGTATTTTTTCTCAGTGTGTGTTCCCCTTTATCCATAAAATATGTGTTGTTTATATAGAGAAGGATTTAAGAGGCTAAAACTAAACAAATTTTGAATTTGAAAATCAGCAAACTAGAAATAAGGAAACAAATTAAAAGAAAAGTAAAAAATTACCTAAAATAAAGGGAACTAAAAGGTTAACAATATTTTAAAACCTAACAGAAAATACATCAAATAGTAAAACGAAAATATTTGCTTTTAATGATGGAAGATGCTAGCAACAATCTTTTTGTTTTGTTTTTTCGATAATCATGTTTTAAAAAATGTGGGAAATAAGGAAAATAAAATCAGTAAAAAAAAGAGTTATTTTATTGTTTTATTTTACAAAAATATTGAAACAAACTAGGTGAGAAAAAAAATAAGTAAAAGAAAATTATTTTGTGTTTTTCAGGTTTTGTCTAAAAAATTAAACAAACTACCTAAGAGCAAAACAAGGGACACACATGTGAAAAAGAAAAACTTACCCAAACGAATTACAAAAAATGTTAACGACAAAATAATGGAATTTCACAAGACTTTTTTTTCGAAGGGATTTTTGTTTTCTTTTCTATCTTTGAAATTTGAAAATAACAAACAAGTAGTTAAGATAAATAAGTGGGATAAGGATGAAAATTAACAATAAGAATTATTTAGAGAAAAAAAAAGAATGGATAATCATAAAAAGAAAATGGAAAATGAGTATCGAAAATATGAGATTGCAAAAGTTTTTTTAATCACGATTCAATGTTTTTTTTTTGGTGTTTTGGATTTTTACTTTGCAAATAAAATCTTATTTTGAAAATTAGAAATAAAAAAGGAAATAGAAAGGAAGAAGAATTAAATAGCAACGAAAACTACAAAAAGTTGTTTATTATTAGCCTCAAACCTTTGACCTCTTGTATCTTCTCCATAAGCGTTTACCACTATGCTACTGTGACTTCCTGTCACATATGCCACCTTTCTTGTTTTCACAGTATCACATCTCATATGAACCTTACCACCTTAAAGTCCATATTCTTTCCAAAAATAGGATAAAGATCCATTGAATGAAAAGACGCCACTCTACCCTTAGCCATGCACCGACCCTAGAAAAACCTTGTTCATGTCTAAAGAGGGTAAAGATTTTGGGGATAACAATGGGTCTCACATACTCTCTCATGGACATCCTCAATCATCTTATCAGCCTCTTTTCGTGTCACACATAAGTGTTGGACTCCATTCGGCATTCTCTTGTAGACCCTGGTTCCACAGATCACGTATTGATTTGACATTCTTCTCAGCATGATGCGGTCCTGCTTAGTTGCCTCTGGCGGGTATTCCCCTTTTCTAAGGAAATTCTCGATGTCCACGAACCACTCATCTTTGGTTTCTTCTGCTTCGATGGTTCCAACCTCGAATGAGGGTACATTAGTCATGGTTATCCACAAAGGGAAGTACAATGAACCGGTCGGTACTTGGACTACTGAAGCCAAGGACGCCAAGGAGTCGGCGAAGATATTCTGGCTACGGTTCACATGCTTGAAAGTCACGTTTCGAAAGCAGGTGACTAGGTATGAAAGGTAGTCATGGTAGGGGATCAATCGTTCTTCTCTGGTCTCCCAAGTCTGGTTGACTTGTGAAATAACGAGATTAGAGTCACCGAAGACCTCTAACTCCTCCACTTGCAGTTCTAACGCCATTTCAAGTCCCAGAATGCAGGCTTCGTATTCTGCCATGTTATTAGTGACTGGGTAATTGATTTTTACCGCAGCTGGAAGCAGATCTCCTTCAGGGTGGATCAATAAGATCCCGGCCCCTTTACCCTTATGGTTGATAGCACCATCAAAGTACAACCTCCAATAGGTTTTTCGTAATGTCATGATTTGCTTGTCCGGGAAGTCGTCGTTTCCGAAGAACTCGGATGCTACGGGGCATTCTGCTAGGTGTTCGGCTATGACACTCCCTTTGATTGATTTTTGAATTTTGAAAGTGATATCGAATTCGGATAATAATAGGGACCATCTGGATAAGCGACCGTCAAGAATTGGCTTTTCTAGAAGGTACTTTATAGGGTTCATGCGTGCAATCAGATGAACCTCTTGCCCTAACAAGTAGTGCCTTAGTTTCTTCGTAGCCCAGACCAAAGCAGCACAAAATTTGTGGATGTCGGAGTATCGCGTTTCCGTATCAACCCATTTTTTACTGATATGGTAGATCGACTTTTCGCGCGGTGGGGACCCCTGTTCCTGGGCCAGCATGGCGCCCATTGACGTTTCTCGGGCGGTGAGGTAAAGGATCATCGGCTTACCAACCTGGGGCGGTACCAAGACTGGTGGGTTCTGCAGATAGTTTTTAATCTTTTCAAATGCTTCTTGACATTGTTCATTCCAGACTTTAGACGCGTCTTTCTTCAACAGACGAAAAATAGGCTCACATGTCTCGGTTAGCTGCATGATGAATCTTCTGATGTACTGAACTCTGCTTAAGAAACCCCTGATTTCTTTTTCGGTCTTCGGAGGAGACATTTCTTGAATGGCTTTTATTTTATCTAGGTCTACCTCGATTCCACGGGTTGTGATCATGAAACCCAGAAGCTTTCCCCTAGTTACACCGAATGTGCATTTTTCCGGGTTGAGTTTCATTTGATATTTTCGCATCCGGTCAAAGAACTTTCTCAAGTTTGTCAAGTGGTCCTCTCGTTGGGCAGCTTTGAGGATCCTGTCGTCTACGTATACCTCCACTTCCTTGTGGATCATATCATGCAATAGTGTAGTGGCAGCCCTTTGATACGTGGCTCCGGTGTTTTTCAAACAAAAGGGCATGTTTACATAACAAAAGGTTCCCCACTGTGTAATAAAAGACGTCTTTTCTTGGTCTTCTACAGCCATTCGGATTTGATTGTAACCTGAAAATCCATCCATGAATGATAGTAGTGCATGTTGGGCAGTGTTATCAACAAGGATATCAATGTGGGGTAAGGGAAAGCTGTCTTTGGGGCTGGCCTCGTTTAAGTCCCGAAAATCGATGCACACTCCCACCTTTCCATTTTTCTTTGGGACGGCTACGATATTGGCTAACCACTCGGGGTAGTTGACGACCCGGATAAAACCGACACGTAGCAATTTCTCAACTTCCTCTTTCACTTTCATTGGTGCTCAGGTTTCATTCCGTCTTAACGTTGTTTCTTCGGTTTAGCATCTGGATCAACGGTATTCGGGTTGGAAATGTCGGGTCGCCCCCAGAGCATGTCCTGCGTAACTCCAAGCAAAACATCGACATATTCAGTTAGCAGACAGTCAGATCCGTTTTTCTGTTTCACTCAGACCCAAACCGACTTGCAAAGTTTTGGGGTTATCAGGTGTTTTCCGATATTTTTGCCACAGTGTCCTCCCACAATCTGGGTGTGAGTGGAATATTGTTCTGTCGGAGGCATATTCTCCTCATCATATTCCTCCTCTTCGGCCTCAAGAATTTGTAATGAATCAAACGTTTGAGAGACATAATAGACGAATACTCTGAACAAACTAAATTTCCATTAATATCCGATGAGCTGGGAGCTCTGAGATTGTCAGAAAATTGCCACCATTTTTACAAGTGAAAATAAATGGTGGCGATCCTTCCCCTAGTCTAATTCTATTTGCATTGCCAATGTTCTCATTACATTGATAACTGCATTCATCACTAGTAACACTGCCATCACTACTGCTACTATCATCGTCACTACCCACTAGACTAACTACGTAAGGCTCCTGGGAAATCAGATCCTCTCTCTCATGATAGACGACAAGACACGCTCCATGGCCATCTACCGAGGGTGAGGGGTCCTTGATGACTGGTTTGATCGTGACACTGCTTTCCGCTGCATCCTCGGGCATTCCTTGGTCGCATCCCTTGCTGTCATGGTCTTCAGGGCATGAGTTGAGGGAGAGTAAAGTGGTCCACCAGCTCCCCCACTCCATTGTCTCCTGATCCTCATGGACCCAGCTACTCTCTGCTTATCACAACTCACAGATACATGAGGTTCAAGGTTAACCGGTAAGAAAGAATCTGTGAGAATTCTTACATGCGAATCTGTCATCATCATACCTGGCATTTCCGTAAATCCCACCCCGACTCCTCGTCCTCCAATATATGCTGTTAGTGGCTCCACCATGCCCTGCAGCTCCTTGCTATTCCATTCCCCTGTTTGTATCCCATCTGAGACATCATGCGCTGCGATGCAGGGCTATAGACACTAGGGTCGAAGTAGAGAAGAGTGATGGAAGTGGTTTGACTTACCTGTGAATGTGGCTTCGCCACTGTGAAGCCCCCAGCGTCAACCCTCGACCCTCTGGTGTATTAATCTCAAATAGTGGGGACTCAGCTCTGGCCTCTCCCAATCCTCCACGATTTGTCCCCCGTGTTTGAATTTTAGCTTATGATGGACGACTGAGGGGACTCCTTTAATCTGATTGATGAATTCCTGCCCCAGTAGAAGGTTGAAGGTGGAGGATATGTCTATGACCATCGCTTCGACGGTCAGGGAGACGTCCTCAATCAGGATTGGCAGGGAGATGGTTCCCAAAACATTCCTATGGCTGTTGTCATAGGCACTCAACGTCATGTCTATTGGCTTGAAGTCATTGAGTCCCATATGATGGGCTACTCGGAGCGGACAGACATTCACTTCAGCCCCATCATTAATCAGAGTCTTGGGGACCTGAAATCCTCCAGCCTTCACAGTTATGTAGAGGGTCTTTCCCGCCTGACGAGGGATTTCGTCATCGGTGAACGTTATGGAGAGGTCCGGAGCCCGGGATAGGTGAGCTATGATCTTTTCAACTGATGTCGGCCGCTTCTTGTCCATTCTTAAATGCCGAGCTACTGCATTTTTGTGCTCTTCTGATATCGTCAGCAGGACCAGATTGTGATAGGTATGCTGGTAGTCTTCAGCTTTTTCATCAGTTCTTCTTCTCCCACCAACTTTTCTTTGACTCATTCAGAGTAAGGTCATGAGCTTTCTGTTGCAGTGTTTCTGGCTCCTCTGTGAGCTTAGAGGGTTTAAAAATGATTTTCTGAGCGGGTTAAGTGATTGATTTTTTCATGGTCATTGCGGTGTTTTTCCTCTTCCACTATCAGGGTACCTTAACCGCGGTCATGGCCGGTGGATTTTCATCTTCATCTATGATCATGATCACATTACACATGGTAGTATTTCCTTTTCTCTGTTTCTCAAAGATTTTGTGGTTTGCACCAAGCCTCAACAATTCTAGTGCCCTCATCTTCCTGTAGAGGTCTTTTGCGTCAGAAGTTAACATTAGTAAAATTTCCAAATCTCCTTCTATCTGTCGCCCCACATCATATGGAAGAAGATCGATACCTTCCCTTGATACCTTAACTTGTCGATGGCATTTTGAGCCTGATCCCTTTCATTCAAATACTCCCTTAATAAGGGTAGCGTGTCCAAATGAATCTCTGGGCGGGGGACCTTGAAGGTATCCAACAACGGTGAGGGTGCGACAGATAGAAAGGGTTTCTGATGGGTTGATTCAGATGATTCTCCGACATCAGCCAATCTCACAATTTCTCGAGGTTCGGTAGACTTTCCTCTTCTCCCACTAAATCTGATCATGTTCACATGTCGGGGAATTGAATTATTCTAGGTACTTGGGCCAGTTTTTGGAAATTTGACCTCTCCAGCGTCGATCAAGTCTTGGATAGCATGGTGCAAGGCCTGCAATTGTTTGTACTGTGTCCCTTGATCAGGTGGTATTCACAGAAGCTGGCAAGGTTGGTTCCCATCTGGGTGACTCCTGGTTTGGGTTTTGGGTGTCCCAGCAAAAACCCACTTTTTCTTCAGCTTTTCATAGGCTTTGTCCATGGGCATTCCCAAGCTGGTGTAATTCCTTCTGGTTGAGCTTGGTAGCTGTTTGGCGGTGGGGTTGCAGAATAATCTGGTTTTAGCCCGCTGACCTGGGCCTGGTAAACTGGAGGTTGAGATTGATGGTTTGACGAGGTAGGGACAAACTTGCCGCCCATGTCTGTCTTAGGCTGCTTGTTTTGATAGTTTGATTGTCGGGGAAACGATCCCAGGAAACTGGGACCTTTCAACTTTCCTGCCAATGCTAGTTCTTCGGCGGCCGTGGCAGCTACTTTCAGATGCTTGAAATCACAAATCCCCAAGATTTGAGGTGATCTGAGTAGGGATTTTCTAGGCATCGATGATGATCCATATTTGCTCATCTTCACTGGGGCGGTCTAACATCTGGCCCGCCTTCTCTCTCCACCTAGTAATGAATTCCATCACTGTCTCATGATTTCTCGGTCTCATAGTCCCCAAGTCTCTCCGGGTGACCCCTAAGTGAGTGTTATAGCTATACTGCTCCACAAAAGCTTGGTAGACTTCTTCTAGCTTTTTTCCCGAGAAGTCCAACCTTGACACCCAAGTTTGGGCGGACCCTTCGAGATAGCTGGGGAAGAAGATTATCTTCATTTCATCATCTAGCCTGTACATAGTCATAACCCGGTCAAACTGGGCAAGATGGTGCCTAGGGTCCCCTTTCCCAGAGTATTTAGAGATTTCTGGCAGTTTCAGACTCTCGGGCAACTTGGAGTTTGGCTTCAATTGGAAATGACGGAAACCCAGCATCTTGGCTCGCTCTCCGAGCTGCATCTCTGCAAGTAATTCTTCCTTTAGGGATTTCTTCATTTGACTGAAGTCAATTGGAAGGTGCTCAGCAGGTGGGGCTTGATCGTAGCTGTGAATCAGATGGTTAGACGGGTGGGGTAGCAGTTGAGTATGGGGATTGCTTCCTCAAAACGGACAGCATGTCCGGGGGTGGTGTACTGGTATGGATTGAGCTGAATGGGGTCTGGGTGTGGTAATTTGGGATGAATGGACTCGGATTGCTTGACTTGATATGGATTGGCCGTTTGGGCAGTGACTTCAGTAGGCTGGAATGGTGGTAATTTCGGAAAAGTGGTTGGCTTGGTTGTGGTTGTGGTCAGAATTGGTGGTGGCAAGGGGGCTCCAGAAAGTAGGTCAGTTGTTTGGAACATTGTCGTTATGGGGTGGACAGTGGTATGTTATTTTCCCATGAGAGGTTGTGGTGTGGTGGTGTTGAAAATAGGGTTTTGATTGAAAGTGATCCTTGGGGTCTCTTCGATATAATCATCATTGGGATCGGTAAGGTATGGGTCTTTTCCCTTGCTCACTCTTTCCTTTCGTAATTGTTCCTCCAGACGCTCTATTGTCTGTCTCATCAGAGATTCATTCCTTTGGGATTGTTCCCACAAACGATAGAGGGTGCTAGCATCAGGGTGTCGTATGCTGCCGCTAGCTCCGGGAGGGCTTGCCTCTATGGCAGAAGTGACAACTTGGGTAATCTCTGGGGCGGTCAGGTTGATCAGGCTCGGATCCATGGTTTTCGATGAAGTTTCGGTTGTGGTCTCGCTAGCCAACCTACCCCTGGAGTCTCTCTTCCAAAGTCGAGTAATGTTGGAAGATTGGAGGAGAGCTCTTTACTCTCTGCTTCTGTGATATGCGCTCTTTACTTTCTGCTTTCTGTGATACGCGCTCTTTACTTTCTGCTTTCTGTGATACGCGGGGAATATATAATATATAAAAAGTGTCAGTAAAGTAACTCAAAAAAGGTTAGAGAGTGAAAGAGAAGGAGGGGGGGTCGTCCCCGTTTTTATGTAAAGTCGTATGAAAGAGATTGAATTCTTTTATGAAAATACTAGAAGGGAAAGGCGCACGAGCCAATTTCCATTGCCAAGAATAAACACCGTACTATTTCATTGTTCGGTCATAATTGCATATAACGGGGAAAATGAGGGGGTTACATCCAAGTTCATAGGGGAAACATAATATTAGTCAACAAGAGTTAAATAACTTTACATAACCGTTGTCACATAATAGGGGAGGGGATTACATTCATATCCAAAAAAAAGAGAGGGGGATTACATCCATTTGTCATTACATTGCCGATATCATATAACTGGGAAAAAGGGATTACATCCAAATTCAAAAGGGCAAAATTCAACTAGTGACACGTGGTAGCATAGGAGATCAACTAATAGTCTTCTGTCGCTTGCACTCTTCTTTCTCTCTCTCTTCCTCTCCTGGTGGGTAGTGGTAATCGGTTGCAGGTCCACCACAATTGGTAGTCAGGGATCCTGAGTGATTGCTGAGTGGCACGGGTCATAAGCATTTTTTATCATCCGGTCGACACGCATAGTCAACCACGCCTGATACTCTTTGCTCAAACCAAAATACTTAGTTTTGAAGATGGCCCACTTCATCCCAGAGTTAAAATCCCGGCAATGTAGTTGATGCTGCCATCTGTGTACCGACGATCTACCAAAGCGTTGCTCCTAGCTTCGGGTATGGTCTGCTCTCGGCCGAATTGACGCATCGCTCTAAAGGGAAAGATAGTGATAAACCTTTCTAAGCCTAGCAACGTCAGCCCATCCTCCTGATGATCTGATTGAACAGTCCCTCCTTGGACATCCTAGTCAGGCAAAATCCAATTAATCTGCCAATCATAACAACGGTCCATAAAGTAAGCTTTCCACCCCGCTTCTGGCTTTTGCGCTCGCTTTCGGGCAGTCGGGAAGGTGTCTATGTTCACTATTTTATACACCTCTACCTTCTTCATCAGCCCAAGGTGATCAAACAACCATATTTGGAGAAGGAGTGGACTTCCTATGAAAAAGGTTTCCAAGGCTCCGGCTTCCTTCCAACGGTCTAGGGCTCTCACCATCTCAGCCACGACCACCGTCCCGACACTTTTACCCTCTTCTAGGGTCTTCAGCAGATAGATTACTCGTGGGTTGATCCTCAAGTCCCTCTGTCGGAACAAGTAAAACCCCATGATGCAGAGGTCAAACACTCGCCTTTTAGTACTCTTGGGATAGTATGGTTGGTAGAACTGTTGTAGTAGATCTCGCAGGCGTATGCTCATGTTACCGAAACTCTCAACCTCCTCGATCCTTACCCCCAGGAAATCAACTGCAAACTTCGGTGTATGCGATCGCTCGCTCGAGGGGATGGTGGGCATCTTTTGATGGGGCTTGATTTTAAGCAGTGCATCCATCTCAGCAGGCAAGATAATCAACTCTTGGAGGTTGAAAGGTACAAATGGTTTGTCGAATCCCAATAAGTGACTGACTCGAACAAGGCTTCATAGTCAATGGCCACTTTACACATTCTGGCAAGTCCTGCCAGCAACGGCTCGCCAGGGGCTTTCCTCTGAGCGCAGTAGTCCCTGAGTTCCTTGGCAAAGGTCGACTCCTGGTGACGCTCCACTTGGTAGGGGGTCATTGGAGCTTGTCCTTCACTGGGTCCTTCCTCTGCTCTGTTTCTGTTCACATTCCTAGGGCACTTCTTCTCTCCAGGCACTGGCACTAGTCTGTTCATCATTTTGTCCTGCAAAAAAGAGGAAATAAAATGGAAAAGAAAGGGGAGAGAATATGATAAGTAAGAGTCGGGGAAACGATTAAGCAATTACTAGTACAGTCCGTTTATCCTTGGAAATGGAAATTAGTTTTGAAAACTAATTTTGGGAGAGGGTTTGAAAAACCATTATTTTTTTTTGAAAGTGGTTTTACTAAAATCGGTTTTTGAAAAGGTTTTGAATATTGGTTTTGATTTTGAAGTAAAGGGGTTTAGGTTTCAAAACTCTCGAATGGTAGCAAGTAAAACAGTTTTAAAACAAGTGAGAATTTCGAACGTTTTAAAACAGATTGGTTTGAGAAAAAGGTTTGCACACATGTATTACATATAGTAAATCGTGGCTATATTTGATGTGGAGCTGAGTGTGAATGATTGGGTAATCACCTTCCAGACTAGCCACACGAGTCACGGCCGGTGATTATCACAACATACTCACTTTCGGGAAAATTGGGGAAGTACTGCATGGGAACGGGTCTCCCATCGTCTGCAAGATAAGGTGTGTCTAAAGTCCAAATTATTCGCTGACTACGCTATGTCATGTATGGGTATCCGTAAATACGGGATCAGCTATGAATTTGTAGCGCGACATTGGGCTTTAAAGACACCCGTGGTGCAGAGGAATCATGGAGAACTGAGCCCATGCAATCTTCAGGGTAAGACAAAGGGTGGTCAGACAGACGACATACAAGGGGGTGACTACCCATAAGCCCATCTTAGACACCGGATAAGGCAGCTGGACACTGAAGGCTCATGGCTCACTATATGCTGGTTTAGACTCGGGTAATGGAGGATATTTTGGATCATGAGCTTCAGGCGTTGGTCTTGGACCGTATTACCTCGTGGGTTAACTCCTTCTAGGAAGGACCCAACTCATGGGGAGTCAACCGTGGACCAGTTGGGGATCCCGTGACATGTGGATGAAGCGGGTGACACAGAGGAATGCATGGCTTACGCTACCCGATGCAATAATGGGTTGACTCCTTCTGAGAAGGCCCCATTTACAAAAGCAATAAATAAGCAATAACAATCAAGATATTATGTCGTGCATGAAGAGCAGTAAACATAACACAGTAAACACACACAATAAACACACAAAAGTGAAGCATGTAAATGGTAAAGCACACATGTGGCACTCAAAGCCAATCTCAAACTCTGAACTCTCATCTTAACTATCCTCTTAACATACTCTAAGTGTGGAGTAGAGTAGTCCTAGTGGCTTTAGAATGAATCTCTTGAAGGTTTTGAAAGAAGTTGGGGAATCCTGACAATTATGGATGGAGTTCAGTCTTCCTTGACCAAGTTTATGAGAAAACCTTACTCAAGTCTTCCCCTGCAGAGTCGCCATTTTGTGAAGGGTGATTTTTCGGCATGAGGGGGTCAATCTAAACATGGTCTGACAAAAAATCCTAGATCCTAAAATGTCATTCTGTGGAGGGTGAAAAACCCGTTGTTGTGGCACCCCTCAAATACCTACTAAATCGTCCGTCTTTCCCAGAAAGCATAAGGGGAGTGTAAGTGAACACTACACCCGCTCTCAATGGGCCCCACGCGGACTTATGCCTCTATAAGGCAGAATTGACTAGAGTCGCCACCTAGTTTGACCTATGATAACTAGGAAGGAAGGAGAAGGGTTCTAAGAACCGTTAATTGACTCTGAATTTGTTGCCGACGGATAGGACTTATCTGGTCAGAGCAGAGATTCTATTGTGGGTTCGCACTGGGTTACCCCTTAGAAGTGGCAACGACCACGACTTCGGATTGATGCCCGAGGAAATCTCGGTCTCCAATTGTCGGGATTGCCTTCTTTCAAAACCTTATTAGAGAGATTCATTTAAAAGCCAAGAGATAGGATTGGGTATGGTTTGAGGATTAGATGATTTCAAAAAGTTTGGAGAAATAGGCTGGTCTTGAAATATTAGTCGGTGAAGTTGGTTTGAATGTTGAGAGATTTGATTGTTTCTGAGAGGTTTGATGTTGTTTCGACTTTCATGAGTTTTAAAGGATGCTAGAAGTTTTGAGGAGTAAAAGGGCATTTTAGTCATCTTTGGTGGAGTTAAGGGGTATTTGGATCATTGGGTGGAATTGAGGAGTTGTTTGTGTTTGTGAAGTTCGGATCTTGAACTGGTCGGTTTTTTTAGGTGTTTTGGGAAGTCGAAAGTGTTGAAGAGAAATCAGGTTTTCAAAACGACTGAGTATAGAAGAGGATGCTTGGTTTGCAGGTGTTCGGGTTTTGTAGACGTTTCAGGTTTAAGATGACTAAGGTTGTTCGGGGCCATTTAAGAATATAGGGTCATATGTTAGTGAGACTTATGACTTTGAGTTTGCTTAGGAAAGGATTGAGGAGTGCTTATGGGTTAAAGCTATAATGAAAGGATTGGATTGATTTGTTCAGAATTGTCTTTCTTAAAATTTTAAAACCGAAAATCATTTTTGTTGTAAAAGGGCGGATAATCCCGAGGGATTACCCTATGTACCCCCTCGAACACGACACTTAATTAATGGTAAGTGTCGAGGCTCGAAAGAAGGGGCAATGAATTTATATCGAAAAATAGGATTCAGAGAGAAACACCATGAATGAGATGTTCTCGGTCGACCCTAATAACATCTCTAACTCCCAGGTTTTAAAACGTTAAAAACTAAAACATTGAAATCGAGCGGAAGGGAGTTAGATGATTCTAAAATCCCGGCTGCAACTAGGAAGGTCGTTACTTCCCTAGCACCCCGCCTTGTAAAAATCTAGGCTGCAATTAGGGGAGGTTTGTCACCCTAATGCCCCGCCTAAAGAGATCCAGACTGCGACAAGGGAGGTTATGACCCCAGTGCCCCGCCTCGGATTTTTATTTTGGGAAGGAGACAAGTGATGTTCTAACCATGGAGGAAATGTTTTGAAGGGGTTAGACATTTCTTGCTCCCTGAAAACGGTTTACTTGAGTTAAAAACTGAGTTGGAAAACTTTTGAAGTTGTTCGGAATTCTCTGTAAAGAAACACTGATTTTGAGAAATATTTTAGGAGAAACTTTCTGTATATGTGAGAAGAACTTCCTGCAGTTGAGAAGAGTTTTCTATGATGTGAGAAGAGTTTTTCCTTTTAAAATTCCACAAAATGGTTTCTTGGAAAACTTGATGAAGTTTGAATAAAGTAGTTGTTTGAAATTTGAGAAAAAGATCTTTAAAGCTGAAAAAAACGAGAGACGTTTTTGGACTTTTGAATGGGATTTACAAGTTGAGTTTGAATTGGATGAAATGAATCAGGATTTGAGTTTGAACTGAATTGAGCTGAATGAATTGGGTTTGAACGGATTGGGTCTAGGTTAGACCAAGTCAAAGTGGGATCAAGTCAAACTGGGGTCAAGGTTAAAGCACAGGTTGGTCAAAGGTCAAAGCTCAGGTTGGTCAAAGGTCAAAGCTCAGGTTGGTCAAAGGTCAAAGCTCAGGTGGTCAAGGGTTTGAGTCAGGGTTTGGGTCAAAGTTCGAGTCAGGGTCCAGGTCAAAGTTCTGGTTAGAGTTCAGATGGTCAAGGCTTGGGACTTGGACTATTTTTTTTTGTGGACTTAGGTTGTTTTTTGTGAACTTGGATTGGATTAAAGTTGGATAACATTTCATGGGTGAATTTCTTTTTGAGATTTGGGGAGGATTTGATTTGGGTTGGACTTGAAGTGTTGGGCTATAGGGTTGATTTGTGGACTTGGGTCTATTTTGGACTCTGGGCCATGGGCTTTAAGTTTTGGGCCGTGGGTAATGGGCCGAGTTTGGGCTTGGGTCTGGGCCGAGTTTGGGCTTTGGGTCATGTTGGGCTTGGAAATGGCCGGGTCATGGTTCATGGGCCGAGCTAGGTGATGGGCCGGGTTTTGAAATTGGGTTGGATCTGATAATGGGTCGGGCTGAGTATTGGGTCGGTCTTGTGGGCTTGGGCTGATCTGGTGGGCTTGGAAATGGGTCGGGTCATGGTTCATGGGCCGAGCTAGGTGATGGGCCGGGTTTTGAAATTGGGCCGGGCTGAGTATTGGGCCGGTCTTGTGGGCTTGGGCCGATCTGGCGAGCTTGGAAATGGGTCGGGTCATGGTTCATGGGCCGAGCTAGGTGATGGGCCGGGTTTTGAAATTGGGCCGGATCTGGTAATGGGCCGGGTTGAGTATTGGGCCGGTCTTATTGGCTTGGGCCAATCTGACGGGCTTGGAAATGGGCCAAATTTGGGCTTGGTAATGGGTCAAGCTAGGTGATGGACCGGGTTTTGAAATTGGGCTGGATCTGGTAATGGGCCGGGCTGAGTATTGGGCCGGTCTTGTGGGCTTGGAAATGGGTCGGGTCATGGTTCATGGGCCGAGCTAGGTGATGGACCTGGTTTTGAAATTGGGCTGAGTTTAGTTTTGGGCCAAGTTTAGTTTTGGGCCAAGTTTAGAAAGGGGCCAGGCTTGGTGGAATCGGGCCCAGATTTGGGCTTTGAAAGCAGATTTCTCAAATGGGCTGATTAAACAATTGTTTGAAACATATTAGGAGTTAGCGGGCTTAAGTCATGCCTGAATGAAAATTACTTGGATTTACAAATGGGTTGGGTTTTTGTTGATTGTACATTTTATTCTAAAATTAAGGGATGATTTGGAAAGTTTTAGGGAATACGGGTATTCCTCACATGGACCGTGTCTAGGACCCGTATGCATTGAGGATACCCTAATCCTAGAGCTTTTCTAAAATGAGCCTCAAAGGCCCACAAAGAGGGCAACCTAATGGGCTTTCTAGGGCCACCTGTTTCTGTTTGGCTGTTTATGAACTGGGCCTGAAGCGAAATTAAATTTGGGCCAAGGGTTACCCAGGCCCAAACAGGTCCAGCCCATCAAGATGAAACAGAAACGTAGACATGAACTTCAAAAGATAAGGGACCGTATATATAAGCATGGATTTTAAAAGCGATCAAGGTGAACCATATACATGAATTTCGAAAGCCACCTAAACAAATCATGTACACATAAAAGGGGTTCAGAAACTATATACGCAGAAATAAATCCTCAAAGCTGCCTGAGTGACAAGTCAGATTTATTTAACCCTAGACTCTCAATAACACACCAACGAAATGAACCCTAATGTGTGGGTTTCTAGTCAATTGTTATTCTCACACTATTCTTATCTTTCAATGATCAAGCATAGGTCACAAGTAAGAGAAAGAGTCTCAAAATATAGAGGGCAGGCTATACACAACAAAAATAACAAATTAAACTAGGAAATAGTTGTCAGATTAATACCAAAATACTTATTCTAGGCTAAACTGACCATGCCTCAATACAAACCAACAGAAAAGAGGATCCTAAATGTGAGGTTTCTAGCCATTTTTCGAGTTTGTCTCAGATTTGCTACGCTCATACATTAACCGAACAAAAACACCAACTCATTTTTTAGGCCACATGTTCTAGGATTAATCTGCTTCTCTAGCCTCTTAAACACACACATATCACCCAGATCTCAGCGACGGCCAAACTCCTGATTAATCTTTAAGCCTAAATATTTACCCGTGAACAAACAAAATGCCCATTCATCACCTCATCTGTTCAGTCTATTAAAAAAGGATGAATTAATCATGCTTTCACTTGCTCTTCCTTTAGGCTACTCTAGGTTTGAAACACACGATAAAGCAATGAAGACAGGCAAGCCTTGCGCATACAGATACACATTATAGAACAGAGCATGTACATAGGGCAGGTACTAGAAACTCTTGAACACATAGGAAACAACCACAATAGACAGATCAGGTCAACACATAGTGGGAACAGAAAAATTCGTTAAGTATCGTTTAGGAGTACAAATACCAGTAGGGAGATTATCATAGATTTTCCTGCAAGCCAAATGAAACAATAAACACCAATACGACAACAATAAACAAAATCAAGTTAGTTCATCAAAGTAAATGTATAGACATATTTAAATAAATGACAGCATGAAACTACCGAAGGAAAAGGGAGTCCAAGCGTGGTACGATGCTTCACAATTGAAGCACGAATTTCCGTCATTTACCAGTTTTAGAGTATACAAGGGTTTTCAACAGCCTAGAACTCACAAACCAAGCGAACTCAATGGGTCAGTCGACAGAATATGCACAGACGAACAGAAGTCAGTGACTTAGGTAGGCGAGGAGAAGGAGATGATCATGATAGCAGAGTTTCGAAAAAAAGGGATCGGAACAGATGTGGAGGCGAATTTCTTTTCGTTGAATCGGAGCGCAGACGTGGAAATAAACATTGTAAATCGGAGAATATGCAACAAAATCTTTCAGTCTTGAATTCATCTGTCTTCGTGAACCCATAAACTCATTCTGAGTTCGGTGTTCAACGAGACATGCATTATTGAAACCTTAGGACAAATAAAACCGTCAAAACTGCGGTGATTATTGGATACACAAATGGAATTAAAAGCAGTACACCTTTCCCTTCTCCTTTTTGAAGGATAGGAGTGATCCGACTCGCTGTTAGCAATTAATATGCAAAACGAGTGCTTGAATCATCAGTTTGCACAAAAGTAAAAGAAAATGGAGAAAAAAGGGATGAGTTAGCTCTGACTTCAGAACCAAGGTTCTGATAGAGCTGTGATTCCTTAGTATCCATCCTCAATGTGATTCATGTGGCGAAAGGAAAACAAATAGCGGGAAAGACGGGAGATATTCAAAAAGAAGGAACACGGGCTACTATCCCGAGAAGAAAACAAAACAGTGGTAATACGAGGAAGAAACAATAAACCAGATACTTACGCTGTACGGGGGTGGCGAAATCAAAGAAATGTACCGATGGTTAGGGCTTGATGGTGAAGGTCGGGGAAGACGAAGAAGATTACGGGTTTCAGTGAAGAAGGAGACTCAAAACGTGGATTTTCGGGGGATTTCCTAGCGAAGAAGAAGCGACGATGGTGGTGGTGTCGATTGAGGAGTTCTTCAGGGCGATTCACGACGGGAGAACAAAAGGAGGATCGAAGATCGAAGGAGAAAAGGTTTCTGGGTTTTCGATTTCCAGAGGAGAAAATGAAGGGAGGGAAGTGGGTGAATGAAGGTGGCGATTTGAAGGTAGAAGATGGTTTTCGTCGTCGATTCCCCAAGGAAGGATGAAGGCGTGATGGGTTTATTAATGGAGTTAGCCAACCTTCGAACTTCTTCCACTTTGAGTACCGAGGAAACATCGAGAGAATATTGGGGGGTAATCGGCTCTTCCAAAACATGCCCATGCTGCAGGTTAATCGAGATTGAGTGGACCGACACAAACAACAAGAAAAGAAAATAAAGAAAAAAAAAGAGTTCTACCCATACACAGGTAAACAAAAACGAGTTCTGCCCATACATGGGTTCAAACTCGAGACCTCCACGCGTTCCCTCTTATGCCTTACCCGGATGAGCTGTGATGATACTTAGTACATAATGGCAACGACCAAACAAAAGCTATGTCGTGAGCTAAAATGAATTTGAACCGCTTCACCCCCCTTGCCAGGGATCGAACCCACGATTGATTGGTTGCATGGCGAGTACCTTGACCAACTACGCTGGGTAGAATTTCAGTATATTCATGGGAGAGATGATACAAGACCTCTAAATTCGACTGGATAACTTTATTTTTCAAGAGCTACAAATCCAAAAGAAAGTATATACAATAAAAAGAGATGATTAATCTAATGCATGAAATTATGGAAGCTAACTAAAAATAAGGTTCGAAATGGTGATGCAATTGCATAAAAAAAATAAACAAAATAATAGTAGTAAAAGGGGACATAAAATGATGGAATGATGATGATAAAAATAATGAGAAAATCGGCAAGAAATAATAAATAATAATGATGAGAGACAAGAGGTATGAATCAAACGAGTGCATAAAATAATACAAGGAAATAACAAAAAGTGAAATATTTTAAAGCAAAAGCTATAAATAAGTATACAAAATGAAATCATTTAAAAAACAGATTACAATAAAATAAATAAAAATAAATAAAAATGAAATAAAATAATATAAAAAGGCTCGTGCTCCTTTTTCATTGGAATGTGAGATTTTAAATGTCGGAGAAAAAAATTCCTTTAGTTGAAGACAGGGATGACCACCCTGTTTCTAGAAACATGATTATTCTTGTATTTTGGTTTTAATATAAAACGGGTGAGAATTTTTGGTGTCTACACCAAGAATAACGGGTTTTCACCCTCCAAAGAATGACAATTTCTACGATCTAGGCTTGTTAGTTAGACCATTTAGATAGACCCCCCCCCCCCCCCTCATACCGAAAAATCACCCTCCACATCTTCTATTCTTCCAAGCATGTCGATAATGTTCATCTTCTTGCTGTTGTGGAAAACAGAGTTCCACCTCATCTTAGTGAGCAATTGGGACAACCTTACTCCAGGGACAAAGTAATTCTGGCATTGCGAGATATGAACCCTAACAAGGCACCAAGACTTGACAAAATCAATGGTATATCTCTTAATGACTACTGGGATATTGTTAGAGAGGATTTCTGCAACGCAACCACCTTACCTTGAACTCGAATCATATATCACACGTCTTAACCGTATGCATATTGTCTTGATTCCAAACAAATTAGGGCCAACAAGATGAGGGACTTTAGGCCAATTTCACAGTTCAATACTATTTACAGAGTGATCTCTAAGGTTCTGGTCAACATGATTAGGGGAATCCTCAAGTACGTCATTTTAGAGGATTAAGGTGCCTTTGTTCCATGGAGAATCATCTATGATAGTATCATAATTGCTCATGAAGTTATTCACACGATGAAGACTTGCAAGGCAGTGAAAACAGGACACTTGGCTTTCGATCGGGTGGAATGGCCATTTGTCTTGGGTGTCTTAAGGAGTATGGGGTTCCATGAAAGGTGGTTGAGCATTATAGAGAAATGTATTACTTCGGTCTCCTTCTCAGTTCTCATTAATGGAAGATCAAGTCGAACATTTGCCCTGAATTGAGGTTCAAGACAGGGTGACCCGCTTTCCCTATTTCTTTTTGTCTGCTTTATGGAAGCTTTATCCTCAGTGTGTCCATCAAGATTATCCACGGTTTTACATACCGAGGTTTAGGTTTTGATATCACCAACCTTTTCTTCTCTATTTATTGTGTGCTTTTTGGTCGAGCTAACTGAAATACCTCGAACTTAAACATAAGGGTTAAAATTAATCTAATACGTATTTAAGGGCCTAATGGTACCTAATTAATATTGGTAAGGGGAATAATCTAAAAAGAAATAAAGAAACGCCTAAAAAGCGAAAGACGCTAAATAAGCGTTAAAATAACCATAGGAGGTACGAGACCTCGGTTAGAGTATTAGGTGGATTCCTAAGGGTTAATAAGGCCTAAATAATATATGGAACAAATCCTGAAGAAAACGGATCCTTAAAATGGATTAAAAACACTAATGAACATTAAAGCGCGTTTTTCGAGGTAACCGGGAAAACGTGACTTTAAGCGGGTCAAATAGACTCGTAACATTTTGGTCAACTAAATAATCATTAATAAATTAGTGAAGCTTTAGAACCAATAAAATCAAGAAACGGGAAATTAGTAAAAACTGTCAAAAACAGGAAGTTGTGGGGTAGAAATATAAATAACACAAACTTATGTGTCCGATATTGTAAATAAAATTTTAAAACCCTCATGGGTCTGTGTGTGTGTCCGATCCCATACCTCTCTCTCTCTCTCACACACTCTTTATTCTCTCTTATTTACAAACAAACAAAACTAATAAAGTAAACTAACTTACTTTATTACTTTACTCCCTCACTCACAATTCTCTCTCCTCCTCTCATTCTCTTCTCTCACGTGAATTCCCCCCCTCACTCTCTCTGATTTTCTTCCTTTCTTCTCCAAACCGAGCAGCCATGGAAGAATGAGAAAAACAACACAAAACTCTCTCTCTCTCTCCTCTTGTAACCCCCTCAAACCTCTTCCAAAAATTACAGAAATTACACCATTGTCTTCCTCTTCTCAAGAGCAACAATTCCCTCTTTTCAAAATCCGGAAAAGAGCATTTTCATTTTTATGGGTATGTCCCATTTGGAGCTTCAAGACCACCATTAGAAGGCCCTCCTTCTCCTTGTTCTTTTAAGGTAAATATTCCTAAAACTCCATCTTTTTCTAGCCTCAAGGGCAAAACGAAAATGAAAACTAAAACCCTTGTTGCTCCTTGTACCCTAGCCGATTTTGGCATCTTGGTGGAGTTGGAAACTTTGTTCTTGAACCACTCCAGCTTCATTTACACCCCTTGCAAGGTAATGAGAATTCTAAACCCTAAAACCTACTTAAAGCTTAATAATAGCTAGGGTTAGTTTTTAGTGTATTGAAATGTGTATGTATATGGTTGTAGAGTAGAGAATTTGTGTTGGCTAAACCGGTGGAGAAAGAGAGGAAGGAAGAAGAAAGAAGGAGAAAGAAATCTAGAGGAGAAACAAGGTAAGAATGCTCTTTTGTGTAGCTTGGTATGAGTAATGTAACAGATTTTTAGAAATGAAAATGTGTATTGTAAAATGGCAATGTATTAGTAGTGTAATGTGTAGGAGAATATAAGTATCTTGAAGCCTTAAAAGACATTTAAAAACTGTCACAATTGGATTGGGAATGGGATGTTGAGTGCAGGAATTTTTAAGAGTGTTTAAGTATTGGAATCGTGTATGGGAGCGTGTATATTGTTTTTGTGTGAACAGGTGAAATAAGTATTAAATTGTGAACTAGAATATGTGGTGAGAGTGTAAAAATATAGGGGAGGTTATGGCAAATTTTTGGTAGGAAATGTACACTTATGGATGACTTGGTGGATGGGAGAACCAAGTGTGTATTGGAGTTGGTAGACATGTTTAGTAGTGATGAAGAGGTAGTTGTAGTATGAGAAACAAGAGGTGTGAAAATCTGTAGCAAAAGGGTATAAGGATGTATGGAGAAGTTAGGAAAAATTAGTGTGTAAGAATTGGTAAAAAGAGTGTTGGACTTGGGTATAGATATTGTAGTTGTTGGAGATGTATTTGGGATGCTAGGAGTGACATTGGTAGAGGAAGTATTGAATGGTAGAAGTGAGTTAGAAATCTGTAGCATAGGTAAAACAAAAACTGTTACATTGGTTGGAAAAGAAGTGAGGAATTTGTGTAGGATTGATTGATGGATTTAGTAAAGAATTTGGTGGATGACTAAGGTAATTCGGAGGGCCTAGGTAGTGTTTAAACATGTGGGATTACATGTAAGAAGATTGGAGAAACAATGGATAAAGTATAGAACTGAAAATAGAAATAAAAATGCAAATACTGGGCCGGACCGACCTTGGGACCGAACTTGCAAGGTCGGTCGAGCCCAGATTTACAAAGACGGGAAAGCTTCTGGAATGGACCGAACTTGCGACCGGACTTGCAAGTTCGGTCGGACCAGAGAAATTATCCCGTCTGTAACCTACTGGAATGGACCGACCTTGCGACCGGACTTGCAAGGTCGGTCGACGCAAAATTTTTTCCGTCTTGTAACTTACTGGAATGGACCGACCTTGCGACCGGACTTGCAGGTCGGCTAGTACGGTCGGTCACTAAATTTTCCGTCTGTAAGCTACTGGAATGGACCGACCTTGCGACCGGACTTGCAAGGTCGGTCGGGCTAAAATTTTTCCGTTAAGTAACTCACTGGAATGGACCGACCTTGGGACCGGACTTACAAGGTCGGTCGGCCCTGGAATTTTCCCCGATGTAGCCTACTGACTTGGACCGAACTTGCAAGGTCGGTCGCAAGTTCGGTCGGGTCAAACTTACAAAAAAAAAAAACTATAAGACTATGGTTAGTATATGTATGTATGTATATGTATACCCACCTATACATATGTGCATATATATGTAAGTAAACCATTGTTAAGTAATTAAAGTAAGTAAATAAATGTAAGTATAAGAATGTGAAGACTTAGTAAGTATGAGTTAGGAAGCGTAAGGGTAACCGAATTAATTAATGATAGTTAGATTAATCATTCGGTTGTATGTATATCATAGGATTTGAATTGTGAATACCAGAGGAACGTTGGGATACAAGTACAACAGTGAAAGGTATGATTTCTTCATGCCCTGTATCCTAATCTGGTTACCCCGATTTGTGTGCTTATTTGATCGCCTAATAAGATAAATGCATGAATCGGACTATATTGCACCTACTTGTGCTTGTTTACATTGTTCTTAATATTTGTCTTGAACAATAGTTTGTATAAATTATGAAACATATGGATGATGATGAAGTGTATTGTATTTGTAGTGTACTTGTATATTGTAATGTATTTGTATGTAAGGGTATATGGGTATTGTATTATTGTGGCTTGAATGTTGACTTCTGCTAATTCCTAACTACCTAACTCCTACTTAAGTGAGTAAACAGGAATGAGTAGAAGTCCGATATAGCTTCGGCCACGCGTGAGGATGCGGAGTCACAAGAGGTTGGCTGCAATTCCAGACTCTTAAACTGGTCCGCGGCCCAAATCCCTTAAATGGGTAGCATCCCGGATTAGTGAGTCAAGTAAATCCCGGAGGTGGGACGGTGTAGTCCCCAGGGCCAGAGGTCCCGACGACTTAACTTGAGTAAGAGTAAGAGTAAGTAAGTATGGATCCGTAAGTATGTATGAGTATGTATGCGTATGTATGAAGTAACGAGTAAAAGAGTAATCTCCACCCGATTAACCCGGGTGGAACAATGAAGCTAACAAGGACCGTACTTTGTGTATGTATTGAGTATGTGTGTTCGGAGAAGGTAAGTATGTATTGGATGATTATACTGTATTTCTTGTATGTAATGAAGTGTATGTATGTATGTATGCCGTGCGTAATGTATTGTAATATTGTGTATAAGAGCATGTATGCATGTATGTTTGTATGAAACGAACCGCATGTATTCGACCAAGTGGTCGGCGTACCCTCACTAGTACGCGGGGTATGCGGTTATCATGCTCGGCGAAAGCTGACCCCTTCGGGAACATTTTTTTTAGTGTGCAGGTACCCGAAGCAAATATGGTCAAGGAAGAGACCGGAGGCACACCCTTGTACTTAGAAAGTAAGTAGTTGTGAGAAAATGGGTAGATGTAGACTCCTAGAGAGTATGTATGAACTTGGAAGTGACATTATATATGTACAAGGATCCTAGTAGACTCGGTGAAGTATATTGTATTGTATGGATTGAAGAGGAGTAAGTATTGAATGGAGCATTGTTGTAATTGATTGATGAATGGAGTATGTATTAAAGATGTGTAGTACTCGGGATTCCGGTCCATCAGACCGATGCTGTAAGCAGTAGTAGTAGCCTTGTTAGCCACGTGGGTGGTTAACGGCATTGTATCACCCTTGTATCTAAGTAGGTAACCGCTGCGTGTATCTGATGTGTAAGGAGATTGGACGGCAAGCACGTTTAATGGTAGGGGTGTTACAAAAGTGGTATCAGAGCGATGACTGGAAATACCGAGTTTAGGAATGCCGAGTTCGGAATTAGAAGCTTAGGGCTAAGGGCTGAGTGTTAGCATTAGAGGTATGCTAGTTAGGAATCCCCGGTGAGTACCGGATACCTACAATACCAGTCCCGCCCGCCGCGAACCCCATTGTATAACTTGGGAAAGGACGCCAGAGAGAAGGAAAGTCCTCTCATACTCGGGGAAACCCGATCTGGCAGTAATGAGATATTCCTACAAGGGGAAAGAACCTCACGTAGTATATTCCAAGAACTGAGAGTCCCGGAGATGGATCCCGGTTTGAACCACAACACCCGCACTTAATAGCGGTAGGAAGGGCACTCCAACCACGAGGAGGCCACAACTTACAACAGCATGGGGCGACGTGCTTAGCAGTCGCGAAACCTAGCTAGTCACCAACAGCAGGACAGAAGCACTAACCGTGCAACGGAATGAAAAGGGAGCAGTAACGGGACCCGAGACAAAGTCTACAGGGGAATGAAAAAGGGAGCAGTAACGGGACCCGAGACACAAGTCTACAGGATAGTAAATACTTGAATAATACCACCAACGGTATGCTAGCCGACTAAAGACATAGTCGGAAGCGGTTAACTCCAAACTATAATGCCATTAAGGTTGCAGTACCTGGGCAATAAGCTTAGACAACTACAAGAACAACCATGAGATACAATCCAATAGGACTACAACAGCGTAGTACCTAAACGGGAAAGGCTCAGTAACCACCACAAATGTGTGGGAACGAGCCACTAGGAACGACACTAAACCAAATAGAACGGGAACCTCCAAGGAGTGGAGAAGTACCCAGATCTACGACAGCCATGTCTAGACCACCAAGAAGCTACCTAAAGGCGCGAGTATACCAATTGTAGATCAATAAGATCAAGGGAAGAGTCAACAAGACTATCAAATGTGAGCGGAAACCATACCGTGATCGGTAATAGGATTACTCAAAAACCACCAGTACCACGCACTTGCCATGGCAAGTGCAGTAAGAACATGAATAGGTGAAGGAGCACTAACACGCCACAGGTACATAGTAATGTACCGTGACAGCGATGAAGCGACTACATGAATAAACATCCTAAAACAGGAGGAATAAAACCATGGGAAGGCCTGACTGCCTGACCACTGCATTTAGAACACGCCAGTCAGCGGGAAGCTGGACTGATAAAGATTTCGAACATGGCTATGCCATGTAGGACTTCTTTCAACACCGAACTGTTATTTTTCAAACCAAGTTTCTTTCAAAACCACAAACTTCTTTTAAACCTTGGATTTCAAACCAAACCAACAAAATCACGGTGAGTATCATAGAACGATACAAGAGGAGTTTTGGCAACAGAATACTTCCACCTAGGCGTGTGACGAACACTACGATTGTACCCGTTACGGGATGTGGGACAACCGCACTCCGAAGGAGCTTGCGGGCCCGACATATAGTTGGGTAAGTGGTAACGTATCAATATGGTACCCCACGTATGTATACATGTAGTGTGCGACACACGGAAGTAGTCACCTCGTTCTACGGACCATGAGTGAGTTCAATCAGAACAGCTGGACACCTCAGACGATCAAGTATCAAGGAACTCAGAGAATCCATCTGGAGATGAGGAATAGTAGAACTAGGAAGTGCGGAGCGCAAAGAGCACATACTAGTAAGTATAGACATTGGATATGTCTCAAATAACCCAAGCAACTACCTGACAGCTGGATGGAATACCCAGCCTAAACGCAGCAAGGCGAATGCCTAACACGAACCTAACAACGCTCAACAAACGGGGCGGAGTTCCCAAGAGCAACCACAAGATTACCACAAGTATAATCCATCATTGAAGGGGATATCAAACCTAGTCTTAAGCACTAGGAGCAAGTGTAAACAGTCTACCCAAGGACGGGAGACGTCATAACCCAAAGGGAATAACTCAAATACAATACCACAAGGCGGTATGGTGATAACAATCATAAACATTAGCCGGATGTAACGGCATAATTTAACAACACCCAGGAGCAATCCTTGAGGGTAACTGATTAACAACAGTCAAACAAAGCGTAAGATAAGAACAGGAGCTAAAACGAACACTCGGTTAGACACCGAAGGGATTTCACTTGACAGGAAATACCCTAGACTACAAAAGGCATTGACCAACACCAGACTGCCTAAAGTCTCCTATGAACGGAAGCGTGATGCCACGACTTACCATGGAGCCCAATAGTATCTCCAACCTATGACGTATACATAGAGTGGAAACATGTATAAGCAGCTTGCAAGAGCGTAGCTTGCAGCAATACGGCTCAGAAGCCGTAAACCAAATACGTTATACAAACTTAAACGGTTGCAAAACCTGTACCATTGATAACAAGACTTGAAGAGATATTGTCTCATACGACAAGAAATCAACAACTGGACCATCAATTCAAACCCAACACCCTGAGTGGCTTGGGTAATGGCCAACTCAGTGTCACTGTCACTAGAACATCAGTCTAGTATACAGTTGACAAGTTTTAATTACCTTCATGCCTTCTGTAGCAATGGTAACACAGAGGCATAAGAATCGTGATAATGCCAACATTGGCCTAGTCCACACTTGGACACTACGGGAAACCCAAGGGAAAGTACCCCTCGTTAGCCAAGACCACCGATGTGGTGAAGATGTGAACCCTTAGAAAGGCTTCCATCTATTATAACAGGAAGCCTACGCATATAGATATTGCCAAGGGGCGATGGAATAAGGAAAGGAGATTTCCAAACCATTACGACTTAAGGAGCAAGCATACTCCGTATGCACCCAAGCATGTGGTGAACCATTGTATAAACACCAACATATAAACCTTGTCATGAGACCTATGAGTGGAGACAACCCCTCAACAAGAACTTTCACCTACCAGTGATGAATACTCTTCAATTGGGAACGGGACCAGAAAACCCTTGAAGTTTCGTGGGATGTCCTGGTATATACATACAAGCAAATACACAGCCAGAGCCTAAACCAATGCTCAGCTTTGGGAGGACAGTAATTGTCAAAAACAATCAATGTGTGTGCACATTGCACACCATGAATGACCAACGCTCAAGAGAGCTTGTAACCCGATAAACCACTTCATCCTCGGTCAACCAAGATACTTGGTGAGTTGTACCATAAATGATGAGGAATGTGAGGTAAGCTAACCTACACATGAAACCTAAAATGGAAGAACATCTCCACATTGGGAAGATATTAATATTGTGGTATGCTACGACAACCGTCATACACATGAACATGGAAACCCCAGGGTATTCATACCATAAGGAATGGTGCCAATGACAATGGCAAGGAGTAAAGAGAAACTACCACAGTAACGGAGTCAGTAAAAGCAATGTTGTACAATGAGTAAGAATACGGTGCGCAACAAGCGACCGCTATGAGGAAGTAGTTATGCAATGACACGGAGTATAAGTATCACATGACACACAGAATATTCTTTCCTATCACATAAGTGACTTACTGTCAAGCGTTTACGCCTCTGCACTCTGTATGACTGAGTGTTTTGGTATTGCACTTGTGCAGCTAATGATCTAATGGGATGGCTAGGGATATGGAGAATGTAAACCGTAGTAACCCTTCTTTTCACCAACAGACATGGCACAAGCCAATTAAGCAAGCTTAGCAACAGACCGTGCGGCCTAAGGCCAAAGGAGCACAAAGAGTAAACACACTAACAATCACATGATGTGAATTCCAGCGGAATAAAGAGTGAAAGAGACTTAAGAAAGTCACAAGGACCGACGCATAGAAAATGCAAGGTCATACAAGTAAAGGACACTTGTACTGAACCAGAAGAACTGGTATAATTCAGAAGCTATTGACAACAGAGGAAGCACTACAACTGAGTAGTGACTTAACCTCGCCCGACAATAAGCCGGAGGAACTTAATGAATAATCGTGGAAGCATAAATAGCATGTACAGTAGATTACCAGAGAGCTGGTTATAAATCTTAAACTCGTTGAGTTCAAACACGGTAAAAGAATACCGCATTTGTTAGTAAACCTTATTCCCATAATCGACGAGTAGAAGGTGATGTATAGCACGTTAAGGATAACAAGAAGGGTGGATAACCCGAGTTATCAGGGTCGCGCAGCAGAAGCTAGTGGGCCCTAGCTACCTACTGAGTGTAATAGAACAGCTATTAATGCCTTGAAGCCGGTTAGGCTAGAACCGAATTAAATATGAGTTAAATAAACTCATATAGGAACTCTTGGTGCAAAGACTAAACCATTGGTATGGTTAAGACCCTGTTGACCAGAGCATATTATATAGTATACCGTAGTGAAGCTAAACGCTTCAGTTTGCCCATACTGATTAAACCAAAGTTTAATAATAATAACATATGGTAGATTACGTGGGTAATCCCTCTTAAGGGGGTAGAGTGAAAACCGCTTAATGTAAGTTTTGTGAATAAAACACATAAACCATAATGTGCATAGCACAAATGAGAACCAAATTGATGATTGATACTATGTTAAATAAACATAAGTACTCATTCATATTGTAATTATGGTAATTAGGCATTAGACATGCAAATACCATGGGATGGATATATCTATCTTGTAACACCAATGTAAGAGTATTAGTAAAAGAAAAGTAATGAGTAGTGGACGGAGCTCCACAAGTATTGTAACCTTTGAAGAAGTAGTACGAAACGAATGAGGATAGTAGATGAATGAAGTTTATGAGTAGTGGAATCGTAAGTAAATTATTTGAAGCAATTGAAGTCAACAAAATCTCATAAGTATAGTATTCCTTAGTTAGAACATTGGAGACGATGGTGAGTAATGGATGGAAGTAGTGAAGGTTGATGAAATGAACACTTAGGTATTGAACACGGAGTAAAGCATTTGGGAAGTAGAGTGAGGATGATCGATGGATTGATTCCATCTTTTGGAGATGTATGAATTCGTATCACGACTAGAAAGAGTAAAAAGATAGAAAATGAAAACAATCAAATTATTTGTTTGATTGAATCTGACGTGGGAAGTCGAACTTGATTCTGATCAGATCAAGGGAAACCGAACACAAATTGGAGTGGAAAGATAGTTCAACACTGTGCTGATCACATCAGGGTCGAATGATTCTTGAAGCTCCCCTCAAGTGGTCACAAGAATCACACATAGGATAGAAGTAATGAATATAAATTGGAATTCGGAGTTGTGTGTTTTAGGAACTTCTAATTAGTAGTATTGAAAAGATAGTCTTAGACATGAGAATAAGGATTGTTGTTAGAAGCTTACCGGAGAAGATAGTAGTGTAGCATGTTGTATTATTCCAAGGCAGCAGGACATAGAGGAGTCCTGTGTCGAGATGACCTGAGCGCCTACGGGATTGGAATGTGTATTGCATTGCTTTGGGAATAGCCTTGCATTTATGTATGTATAAATTAATAATGAGAAACCGGATGGTCGGTAGTAATGCGGATTGGAGTGATTATTGTGCATTAGTATGGTATGGTATGGTATGGTATGGTATAGTATGTAGGGACCCTGAGTAATGGATTTGGGAATTGTAAGGAGGAAGAAGGTATGGCTTTGGTATTAGACACATAAGAATGAGTAAGCATTGTAAACCTACAACCTCGAACAACTTTGAGGACAAAGTTCCTAAGGGGGGTAGATTGAAATACCCCGAACTTAAACATAAGGGTTAAAATTAATCTAATACGTATTTAGGGCCTAATGGTACCTAATTAATATGGTAAGGAAGAAAAAATCTAAAAAGCGGAAATAAATCTAAAAAAAAACGCTTAAAGAAAGCGCTAAATAAGCGTAAATAAGTAAAATAACCATAGGAGGTACGAGACCTCGGTTAGAGTATTAGGTGGATTCCTAAGTTAATAAGCCTAAATAATATATGGGAACAATCCTGAAGAAAACGGATCCTTAAAATGGATTAAAAACACTAATGAACATTAAAGCGCGTTTTCGAGGTAACCGGGAAAACGTGACTTTAAGCGGGTCAAATAGACTCGTAACAATTTTGGTCAACTAAATAATCATTAATAAATATTAGTGAAGCTTTAGAACCAATAAAATCAAGAAAACGAGAAATTAGTAAAAACTGTCAAAAACGGGAAGTTGTGGGGTAGAAATATAAATAACACAAACTTATGTGTCCGATATTGTAAATAAATTTTAAAACCCTCATGGGTCTGTGTTGTGTCCGATCCCATACCTCTCTCTCCTCACACACTCTTTATTCTCTCTTATTTACAAACAAACAAAACTAATAAAGTAAACTAACTTACTTTATTACTTTACTCCCTCACTCACAATTCTCTCTCCTCCTCTCATTCTCTTCTCTCACGTGAATTCCCTCCCTCACTCTCTCTGATTTCTCTTCCTTTCTTCTCCAAACCGAGCAGCCATGGAAGAATGAGAAAAACAACACAAAACCTCTCTTCTCTCCTCTTGTAACCCCCTCAAACCTCTTCCAAAAATTACAGAAATTACACCATTGTCTTCCTCTTCTCAAGAGCAACAATTCCCTCTTTTCAAAATCCGGAAAAGAGCATTTTCATTTTTATGGGTATGTCCCATTTGGAGCTTCAAGACCACCATTAGAAGGCCCTCCTTCTCCTTGTTCTTTTAAGGTAAAAATATTCCTAAAAACTCCATCTTTTTCTAGCCTCAAGGGCAAAACGAAAATGAAAACTAAAACCTTGTTGCTCCTTGTACCCTAGCCAATTTTGGCATCTTGGTGGAGTTGGAAACTTTGTTCTTGAACCACTCCAAGCTTCATTTACACCCTTGCAAGGTAATGAGAATTCTAAACCCTAAAACCTACTTAAAGCTTAATAATAGCTAGGGTTAGTTTTTAGTGTATTGAAATGTGTATGTATATGGGTTGTAGAGTAGAGAATTTGTGTTGGCTAAACCGGTGGAGAAAGAGAGGAAGGAAGAAGAAAGAAGGAGAAAGAAAATCTAGAGGAGAAACAAGGTAAGAATGCTCTTTTGTGTAGCTTGGTAATGAGTAATGTAACAGATTTTTAGAAATGAAAATGTATTGTAAATGGCAATGTATTAGTAGTGTAATGTGTAGGAGAATATAAGTATCTTGAAGCCTTAAAAGACATTTAAAAACTGTCACAATTGGATTGGGAATGGGATGTTGAGTGCAGGAATTTTTAAGAGTGTTTAAGTATTGGAATTGTGTATGGGAGCTTGTATATTGTTTTTGTGTGAAACAGGTGAAATAAGTATTGAATTGTGAACTAGAATATGTGGTGAGAGTGTAAAAATATAGGGAGGTTATGGCAAATTTTTGGTAGGAAATGTACACTTGGATGACTTGGTGGATGGGAGAACCAAGGTGTGTATTGGAGTTGGTAGACATGTTTAGTAGGGATGAAGAGGTAGTTGTAGTATGAGAAACAAGAGGTGTGAAAATCTGTAGCAAAAGGGTATAAGGATGTATGGAGAAGTTAGGAAAATTAGTGTGTAAGAATTGGTAAAAAGAGTGTTGGACTTGGGTATAGATATTGTAGTTGTTGGAGATGTATTTGGGATGCTAGGAGTGACATTGGTAGAGGAAGTATTGAATGGTAGAAGTGAGTTAGAAATCTGTAGCATAGGTAAAACAAAAACTGTTACATTGGTTGGAAAAGAAGTGAGGAATTTGTGTAGGATTGATTGATGGATTTAGTAAAGAATTTGGTGGATGAACTAAGGCAATTCGGAGGGCCTAGGTAGTGTTTAAACATGTGGGATTACATGTAAGAAGATTGGAGAAACAATGGATAAAGTATAGAACTGAAAACAGAAATAAAATGCAAATACTGGGCCGGACCGACCTTGGGACCGAACTTGCAAGGTCGGTCGAGCCCAGATTTACAAAGACGGGAAAGCTTCTGGAATGGACCGGACTTGCAAGTTCGGTCGGACCAGAGAAATTCTCCCGTCTGTAACCTACTGGAATGGACCGACCTTGCGACCGGACTTGCAAGGTCGGTCGACGCAAAATTTTTCCGTCTTGTAACTTACTGGAATGGACCGACCTTGCGACCGGACTTGCAAGGTCGGTCGAGCTAAAATTTTCCGTCTTGTAAGCTACTGGAATGGACCGACCTTGCGACCGGACTTGCAAGGTCGGTCGGGCTAAAATTTTCCGTTAAGTAACTCACTGGAATGGACCGACCTTGGGACCGGACTTACAAGGTCGGTCGGCCCTGGAATTTTCACCCGATGTAGCCTACTGACTTGGACCAAACTTGCAAGGTCGGTCGCAAGTTCGGTCGGGTCAAAACTTACAAAAAAAAAAACTATAAGACTATGGTTAGTATATGTATGTATGTATATGTATACCCCCTATACATATGTGCATATATATGTAAGTAAACCATTGTTAAGTAATTAAAAGTAAGTAAATAAAATGTAAGTATAAGAATGTGAAGACTTAGTAAGTATGAGTTAGGAAGCGTAAGGGTAACCGAATTAAATTAATGATAGTTAGATTAATCATTCGGTTGTATGTATATCATAGGATTTGAATTGTGAATACCGGAGGAACGTTGGGATACAAGTACAACGTGAAAGGTATGATTTCTTCATGCCCTGTATCCTAATCTGGTTACCCCGATTTGTGTGCTTATTTGATCACCTAATAAGATAAATGCATGAATCGGACTATATTGCACCTACTTGTGCTTGTTTACATTGTTCTTGATATTTGTCTTGAACAATAGTTTGTATAAATCATGAAACATATGGATGATGATGAAGTGTATTGTATTTTATAGTGTACTTGTATATTGTAATGTATTTGTATGTAAGGTATATGGGTATTGTATTATTGTGGCTTGAATGTTGACTTCTGCTAATTCCTAACTACCTAACTCCTAACTTAAGTGAGTAAACCGGAATGAGTAGAAGTCCGATATAGCTTCGGCCACGCGTGAGGATGCGGAGTCACAAGAGGTTGGCTGCAATTCCAGACTCTTAAACTGGTCCGCGGCCCAAATCCCTTAAATGGGTAGCATCCCGGATTGGTGAGTCAAGTAAATCCCGGAGGTGGGACGGTGTAGTCCCCAGGGCCGGAGGTCCCGACGACTTAACTTGAGTAAGAGTAAGAGTAAGTAAGTATGGATCCGTAAGTATGTATGAGTATGTATGTGTATGTATGCGTATGTATGAAGTAACGAGTAAAAGAGTAATCTCCACCCGATTAACCCGGGTGGAACAATGAAGCTAACAAGACTGTACTTTGTGTATGTATTGAGTATGTGTGTTCGGAAGAAGGTAAGTATGTATTGGATGATTATACTGTGTTTCTTGTATGTAATGAAGTGTATGTATGTGTGTATGCCGTGCGTAATGTATTGTAATATTGTGTATAAGAGCATGTATGCATGTATGTTTGTATGAAAACGAACCGCATGTATTCGACCAAGTGGTCGGCGTACCCTCACTAGTACGCGGGGTATGCGGTTATCATGCTCGGCGAAAGCTGACCCCTTCGGGGGACATTTTTTTAGTGTGCAGGTACCCGAAGCAAATATGGTCAAGGAAGAGACCGGAGGCACACCCTTGTACTTAGAAAGTAAGTAGTTGTGAGAAAATGGGTAGATGTAGACTCCTAGAGAGTATGTATGAACTTGGAAGTGACATTATATATGTACAAGGATCCTAGTAGACTCGGTGAAGTATATTGTATTGTATGGATTGAAGAGGAGTAAGTATTGAATGGAGCATTGTTGTAATTGATTGATGAATGGAGTATGTATTAAAGATGTGTAGTACTCGGGATTCCGGTCCATCAGACCGATGTGTAAGCAGTAGTAGTAGCCTTGTTAGCCACGTGGGTGGTTAACGGCATTGTATCACCCATTGTATGTAAGTAGGTAACCGCTGCGTGTATCTGATGTGTAAGGAGATTGGACGGCAAGCACGTATTAATGGTAGGGGTGTTACACTAACCAAGATAATGCCATGGAATACATGCGCATAATAAGGACTTCCATGAAGCCTCAAGTAAATGTATCAATATGGCGAAGTCAGGACTCATCTTCTCACCTATCTGGTGTTAAAATTACTGGCCTGGACTTTATCTAGGTTTTCCGAGCTCGAGACATAAGAGCCATATCTTTGGTTATATTAGAGATAAAATATATAAAAGAGTGTGGTGCTGAGATAAAAATGATGTCTTAAGCAGGAGGAAGTATCCTTATCAAATCCATTCTATAGGTCATCCCTTCTTTGTGATGGGAGTGATTCGACTACCTATGTCACTCATCTGTGAGGTTCAAGGGATTATTAGGCAGTTTTGGTGGTCTGGATCCTTACAGAGTCGTGGCATCTACTGGCGGAGCTAGGAGACGGTCCGTAAAGGTTGGGACGATGGAGGACTTGTTTTGAGATTTAAGAAACTTTAATGACGCCCTACTGGCTATACAATGTTGTAGGGTCCTCTATAACCCGTATTTCCTCATATCTTGAGTTCTAGCTGTGAAGTACTGTCGAAGGTAGTATTATGAATGCTAGTTTGGGTGCGCGCCCAAGCCCAGTGAGAAGATCTCTATGGATGACCCTACCGCTTCTTAGAGTAGGAGTTAGAAGAGTTGTGGGAGATGGGGCAACAATCAGGCTCATAGATCCTTGGTTCTCGATAAACAAGGTGGCTAACCATGGACTTGGAAGCTCCGTGCACTTTCCTGTGAATTTGGCTTTTTTCTTGGTTGATCAAGGGTAGTGACCGTACATGGGAGGCTTCCAAAGTTAAGGCTTGGTTCATAGAGAAAGATACAACCTTCGTACTCAAGACGGTAACCGGAAGGAATAACCAAACTGATGGCTGGTGTTGAGGGGATCAAAGAATGGTAACTTCACAGTGAAATGGCTTACTATATGGCCTGTGCCTTATCCCAACAAGGCAGACATTTAACTTCTTACAGAAGTAGGATTGGATGGGCAATGAAGAATGTTCGTAAATGTACTTTCCCAGTCAAAATTAAGCTCTTTGCATGGAAGATTTTGCAAAGAATTATCCCATATGGTGCCCTCATTGCTAACCGTAGTCAAACAGCTGATCACGGAAGATGCGCTATCTGTGGGGGATTCAACAACCTTGCTCACGTTTTTATGTTCTTCCCTAGACTTAAAGCATGATGGCACGTTAATGAAATTCCGCGTCTTAAAGGCATCCCAAATGATGCTGCATTTCATGACTGGTTCTTCTTTGTGTGCCTAAGAAAAGGATACCATAATTTGGAGAAGGTAGTCACCTTTCTCTAGAAGATGTGGTTCGCAAAATGCGAGGTGGTCCATGAAAATGCCCAATCCTTGAATAAGGAGTTGATCAGGTAGATTCTATCCTCGGCTCGGTCCAATCGATTAGCTCATCCAGTTCACAAGTTTCTTTAGAATGATGGGGAATCTACGAGTGTAGCTGTCCGGATATTTTGTTGACAGAAGCACAAGCTATGAAGGATCAGGCATGAGATTAATAAGTCGAGGTATAAACAATACGATCCTTGCAATATATAGGAATTATCAAAGATAAAGTGCCATGGACACCTCAAGTTATTAAAGCCAAAACACCCCTCTTTGAAGTCGAGGTCGTCAATAAGCTGGGAGCAATGTCTTTCCACTTCTTTATAGATTGTCTATCTAATGCCCAACGTCTTTAGAATAAAACTAACATTAGACTTGATGTAGATTTAGTTTTACAGGATGTTATCGCTAGTTCATCCTCCTTTGATAGTGTCTTATGGTCCCATGCTGGTAACATTGAAGCCCATGTTCTTAACAAATGCAAGTAGATTAGAGACTAGGTATTTGGTGTGAGAAGATGCCCAATGTATCATCAACCTTCTCATCTAGCTAATATATTTATGGTTAAAAAAATGTCTGTCGTTGTTTATCAAGCAATCTTGACCATCTTTGCTGATTACCACCACATGGCGCACCTCATCTTAAAGAATATTGGGCCGTATTTATCACCCAGCATATCTAACATCTTGTGAGTGGGTTCCGGCCCACTGAGTAAAGGTAGATGGCCTAGTATTGGTAAAGATCCTGCGGGCTCTGGTGGTGAAGTTACCTTGACGAGTGGTTTCTTCTGCTTCCTCAACCAGCCTATTATCACAAAGTAAAAACAGAACAAGCGAGCTCCGGCATCAGTGGCATGGCAATTGGCAACTGTTGATGAAATAGAGAACATGTGTTGTATCTGTTCATCAACGAGTGTAGTAATCTTTTGTTTAGAGTGTAGTAATCTTAATCTAATGTTGTATCCCGAACCGCAAACTAAGTGCTCAAAGTCTTGAGAGGTAATATAATGGGCATTGGTAGATTAAATTATGCACGTTGTGTGACTTGAGCTTAATCGTGAAATCTTTGTGCACGTGGCTTGAAGAGGCACCTTACAGAAGAAAAGGAAGAAGAGTGGTACAGTTCCCATCTTGTGAGTGAACGCACATGCAAAATGTCCATGTGTATTAAATGCTCAAACAAATGTCATTTATTTAGTTAACTTGCATTGACTTCTTTTTATATGTATGGTATAAGAAAGACTTCTTTTTATATGGACGACTGAAACAAAATAACATGCAACTTACCAAATCATGACAGGTACACTACTTCACATTTCATTGAACCTTTAGAATCATTTAATTTCCGTTTTCAACTACTAGCATTTATTATAACCTCGGAATTTTATATTAGGTTGAATAAGATTAGACAGATTTGACTATATTCATTTAAGTATATTTTTAGGGTTTTATTTATTATTGTTGGAAATTTCATTCATTATATTTTTTATTAATTCATAAACAACCTGAATTTTTTTTTATAAAATGGCCCTAGACATATTTATAGCGTAGTATTTCCCTTTAATCATACATTCTTCTTTAATAACATATTACCACATATAAAAAATTAAACAAAAATAACTACATACTAAGACAAAACAGAACCTAAGTTTTCAAATTCATAAAGGTCACCAATTATGTACAAGTTCTAGAAAAACAAGATGTAATTTGTAAAGTACTCCCTCCGTCCTGAATTGACCGTCTTGTTTACTATTTGGACATGTCGTTTGACTTCAATTTTTAACATACAAGATAAATTAATTTTGAAAATTTAAGTTTCGCATATGATTCCTTACATGATAAACTATATGTTACAAAATTTAGTTTTATAAAATTATTTTATCTTATATGTTTAATATTGAAGTGGAAAAACGTGCCATAAAGCAAACAGGACGGTCAATTCAGGACGGAGGGAGTATGATAGTGGAGATTCCAATTAAGTAAGAATTCTAAAAAAAATCAACAATAATAGAAAATTAACAAGAACATAAAAAAAGACATAAGAAAACAAAATATTTGATTAAATATAAAAGAAAAATGATGTCTTTATAATTTTATGTTATTTAATTGTAAAAAAAATTAGTTGCATATATCTCTTTTCAATATTTTTCTTTACACCGAACAAAGCTACTATTAATTTATTGTTTTGAACTTTCTGTTATTTAGGGATGTCAATCTTGACCCGAATCCGAAACCTGACTCGAATCTGACTCGTAAAAAGTCTGGTTCAGGTTGAGATTTTGATCTGAAGTGATTTTCGGGTCGGGTTCGGGTTGGGTCATTGAAACCCGCTTCGGGTTCCAGTTGAACCCGCTAATCCATAACCTAAAAAAATTAATTAAAAATAGGAAATATGTTATATTTAATAACTTAATTAGTATTTAATGATTAATTTATGACTAAAATCGATAACATATGATTATATGTTGTACATAATAATTAATTATATTATAGTATTATATTTTTTTATTAAATAATTCAATATTTAAAAATAAAATAAATTTTTGAAAAAACAGATCAGGTTCGGGTCAACCAGCTCCGGATTCGGGTTAAAGAAGTACAACCTGTTCAAGTTCGGGTCGGGTTCGGATTCACCAAAACTATTTTCGGGTCGGGTTCGAGTTGAACTCAACCCGACCCGAAACCCGATTTTGACACCAGAATAACTTATGTTTTAAAGTTAAATTGTATCTCTATAAAAAGAAATTGTAAAACATAGTGTCACTTTATTGATGTGATGTCATCTTAAATATTGATAGAGTAAAAAGCAATTTGACCCTTAATTACAAGTTCTGAATCCGTTCTTCATGCGCTAGCTCCTACTTTTCATATACAAAACGGACATTTTTACAAAAACCGAGGCCAATTCTCTTATGTTATTAGCAAAGTACGAGAGAAAATTCGGATAGTGAAGCAGAACACTATCCCAGTCAAATACTAAGCCCACGGATAGGTATGTACATCCACCGAAGACAGCCTACTGCACCCATAGAACGACGCAGTGCACTTGAGAGCAAGATGATTGTAGGGGTCCCCCAGAAGATCGAACCCATCTCAGCTGAGGGTCACTGAACCAGTGCTCTGTCATCAATCAACCCTGCCTCCACATTACACAACAAGAAGAAAGTTCAAGATTGAGCCTATCACATTCACATAACATTTAAACCAAACCATTATGCTATGACCCTAGAATCAGACCAGAGAATCCCATTGGCCGACTCCTTATCACAGACTCATCAACAAAGGCGCGGAAAATCCTAGGAGTAGCAAAGTACAGGTAGTTGAGTCATGAACACCAAACATGTCCTCCGACAATTAATGACGCAGTACTAACAATAAATGATCAAAGAGTTCCAACCCAACTGTTTCAGCTAAGGATGATGATAGTCACTTTCAATCTTTCAGTAGCTCCCCTCATTTAATTCATCCTCCGTTTCTTTCACCAACAAATTCATGTTAAGCTTTGATTGGTCATCTCTGTACAGAGGCAAGCCAAGAGAAAAGACCAAGTTCAACGCACAAGGAGCTAGACCTATTACTTTATTTTCGTGACATCCACTCTCTCTCGCTTAATAATACTCTAAAAAAGAGAACCAGTTTCATCTTTCCCCAGATGGAGAAGGCGATCAGAGCTTCTAAATTTACGGTATATTTCAATAGTAATTACAGCCTTGCCCTGTCACTGTTTGATTAACCACTGTCCTGAATATCCTATGATGGTTGTTTTTGAACTAAACGTGAAATAATTTGATACAAGCAGAGGTAACAACAGGTGGGTTGCCGAGCTATACCTGAGCTTGGAGTTGCAGTTACAGTGCTCAAAAAGATAAGCTGGTTGTACTATGTTAGGTTTTATCAACTGTTAACTAAGCAAGCTAATTTAGCTGGAGACACTGTTTCAGTTGTTAAACCACCCACTTAAGTAACAAACAACCCTCCTCTTGACTTTAACTTTATTTAGAGAAGAGGTCACCCTGATGCTAACAACAAGTTTTGCACAGATAAGAATACCAAGATTTACCATCTAACACAAACCAACATAAACCTCATTTGTTTCTAATGAACAGCAAAATGAACCAAGTATATGCGACAAAATGAATTAAAGGAAGGATAAGGAAAGAGAACTCACCTTACCATTCAAGCCAGGTTAAAAACATCATCAGTCATGAGAATGATGTACTGAAGAATCCTCATCGGAACATTCTTAAAATCCAATGGAGGCAACCTCAATTCCCTAACTCTACAGTTCTCCCCTCCAGCAATGCTTCTCTCCCTAGCTCTCACCGATTCGAATCAACCTTCCTAAACAAGTACACCACCGAACTCGTCCCGTAAAATTCCGGATCACCCGGACCCGACACACCATCCTTACCCCGGTCTTGAAAAGGGTCCATCCATGTCCGGCTAGAACCCTAGAAAACCCCTCCATAGTCTCGACCGGAAAACCTGTAGCCTTCGAGAGGAGACGAAAACGATGAACAATCCCAATCCCAGGTACTGAATCGGTCATCAATTCGACCTTCCCCGGTGGGAAATCGCAGTTCAGGAACACCAATTTGAATAGACCCTTTGAGAGCGAGACGAAGTAGCGGAGAAGAGAGATAGAAGCTAGGGTTAGAGAAGGGAACGGGAGTGAACGGCGTCGTTCGGCAATGAGCAGAGGGATAACGTTAAAGGGGTGGAAGATGATGTGGAAGTGGCAGACGATGAGAATGACGGCCGGTAAGAGGATGGTGTTGAAGTGGAAGCAGAAGCGGAGGAAGAGGATGAAGGGAAATTGCCGTGGGGTAATGGTGTTGGCCATGAGAAGATTAAGTGGGATAGGGAGGAATTAGGGTACAAATCCATTCCGATGTCTCTTGCTAATGAAGCTAATCTGTACGTATCCTGGATTAGTTCGCTAGTCGGGGTGAATAGAAGCAATGGCGTCCTAGCTCTCGCCTTAGGAGGTGTTAGTGGTCTTCCCCCTTTCTTACCTCTCTCTTCGTTCTGGCCGGTCGGTGTGTTCTTCTGGGTTGGTGTTTGTTGTCGTCAGTTGCATTGCCCGAGATGTAATCATCGCTTCCACCACATCATCATCGCTATCATTTTCACACGGGTGACGAGAGTGGTGGGTGTGAAAAGAGATGGGTGGGTGAGTGGCTCTCCCAGGACCAGAGATCGTACCAACTTTAATGGAAGCATTCTTTCTGTCGCCCCACTCTGTCCCGGGGAGCGATTTGGTTTTCAATGGTGGGCGAGTGAGGTGTTTTTATCTTTCTTGTGCACAGTACTCTTGAAATGGAAAACGTTAGAGGTGTTTTGGATATGTCGATTGGGAGAGAAATAGACAGAATATTCAACAGATGTTGCTAAAATAATTATCAACAGACTTAATTACATGAGAAATGGGTTAAAAATGAGCAATAATAGTGATCACTGCTTAATTAGAGACAAGAGAAACCCATGTATTATTCCTTTCTGTGTAATAATACGTGCCCCCTGATCTGGATTCGGTACTTTACAGTGAAGAAAGAACAAAACTAACACTGTTCTGTCGGGAAGATGGGACTGGAGAAAGAAAAGGGAACACAACATAAAAGCTAGTAACAGATGGAATAGTAAACACTCACATGATTCAATTGACAACCTACTACTACTTTGTTTTGTCATGATCACGGTAACGTGGTAGCACTTGACTCGTTTTAGTAAAATTTTAGAATCAGTCAAACGGTGAGGTTTCATCCCCAATGAGGAATGGACCGGAGGAAATGAATAATGACCTGGATGATTAACGGGTGGTTTGATGTATCAACGTGATAAGTGTCAAAATGAGCATGTTTTATAGGTGTATTTCATGTTTAATATCAGCACTTTTCTTGCTCATTTCTCCACTTCGGTTAGTTTTCCTCTAGTTTATATTTTATTGTTTATCTCACAAAATTAATGGTTTAACATGAGGAAAACCAAGCCGGGAGTGAAGTAGACAAAGAGACGTACGCGTAGACACAAACAACGGCTCAGAAAACGGAGTCCAAACGAAGAATCTAGAGCCGGTCAAAGTTTGAAGGAAAATAGGCCACGGTCAATGGTTGCAACCGCCCAAGAAGTGGCGGTCCTCTCTGATGCAACCGCCAGGCGGCCCTCCCCACACTACCGCCACTGAGGCGGTCTCCTCACATGCAACCGCCAGGCGGTCCTCTCCACCACTACCGCCACTTATGAGGCGGTCCTCTCCACCACCACATGCAACCGCCAGGCGGACACCACTACCACTACCGCCACTTATCAGGCGGTCCGCCAGGCGGACATCACCACCTCTACCGCCACTTATCAGGCGGTCTTCCACAGGCGGACAAGATAAAATCGCGCCCGAAACATAGCTTTCTTCCTCGCGCGACTCTGCAACTCGCCTTATCTATCTACCCCGCCGTCGCCTACCTTATTTCGCTCACGCGTATCCAGCTCCTGTCCCCTGCATTAAATGAAGCAATCAATGCTTCAATCAGTGAAGAAATCAACAGAGGCAATCAACTGCAAGTCTTCTACGTAGTCTTCCTTTCTTCTATAAATAACCATCCACTGCAACCTTGTACGAGTGCACGGAGAAAACCAGAAAATCACTCACACTCACCTCATCTCATTCTGTTCCAGTAAATCACTCCCGTACTTCATTTCATACCCTTCAGTTCACAGTTCTTAAATTCTCTATTTCACCTACTTCACTTATAATAACTTACGTACATGTTTCACTCTTCGACCTCTCCATTTCTCCATTCATTAATCACGTCTCCGTGCTGTTATTACGTCCACCTCTGTCAGATTTATTACCAGTTAATATGTCTGGCTAAGGAGGATTTGCTCCGGGCAAGGTTTTTTATTATGGTTTGTTTAATTATGTAATCAATATTTTTACCGGTTTTAATAAATTCAGTTTGTTACGCTTAAAGGATTTCTCTCACCATTTTATAAAAATTACATGAATTTATTAAAATGCTTTCCTAAGTTTATTTTGATCAGACCAGGTGATAAATAGACAGGTTATTTAAGCCGTAAATCTGGAGAAAACTTATTATGATTTAATAAGTTAGTATTTACAGATGCAATTATACTTCCTCGAATTTAACGTCCGTTTACATAGTTTTGCTCGAACCTTGATTAGACCGAGCATTTTCTGGTAAACGAGTTCTTAAGGGTCTATGACTTAGTCCTTAGGATAATAACAGGAATTTTGCCAAACTAATATATTAAACCGGTAGAGATAGCATAATTAATCAGATCATATAAACCTGAACCCGGAGTTCCATTTAATTCATCTGCACTCAGTAATTTAATCTGCTCTTTTAATTCTCTAAAAACAAGTCAATTAACTTCCCCCCTTTTGTGACAAGCTTAGGAACTACTTTAGCTCGCTATAAGTCCCACGGTTTGACCCCGGCCGCTTCTGTCTTCTACACTACTACGCCGGGTTTTAATTTGCAGCCCGACGGATATTTTGAGTATTAATTTCTTTTCTTTCTTTTAATAACTACATCTCTCTAAATCACTCACGATAAATCCATTCTGCAAAATGGCGCCGTTGCCGGGGACTTGATTTAATCTAGTCCCTAAGCCCCGGTTAATTCACCTGTTTTAATTACAATAATCTGTTAATCTACTAAAAAAAACTGTTAATCCAATTTTGGACATATAACCTCGGACATCTGACTTGGACATCGGACATCTAACTTCTGATCTGACTTGGACATCTGACTACTAATTTGTTAATATTATTGTCATTTATTTCTGTCATTTCGTTCCATTGTCATTTCGTTCCATTGTATACTAACTACTAACTTTAAATTTCCAGTCATTTCGTTCCATTGTTATTTCGTTCCATTGTCATTTCGTTCCATTGTATACTAACTACTAACTTTAAATTTCTGTCTACTAATTCCTAACATTTTTATTATTCTAACGTATAACCAGTTCTTTTCTCTGTTTTGAGTGGTGTATGCCTTTCACCAGGTCACAGAGCCTCCCAGAGAATATTAATCACACGGTTGGTTATATCCCAGAAATCGAGAGAACCTTTCTGCGCAATCTCAGGCAGAGACGAACTCAACAGAACATTACCAACACAGTGATAGATTCTGACCCGGAAACTAACATGGCAGCTACACCAGCAACGGTTCGAAATATCAACAGGCCGTCTAACCAAGGACAACAGCCGGCTATCATCCTTCCTCACCTCAGCCCATCCGAATACGATGAGTGGCAGAAGCTGAAGCCATATCATCAGATTCGATGTGTGAAGGAGTTGGGCATGTTTGATGGCACCAGTCCAGACGAAGCCCTGTTACATGTTACAAATTCTTACAACATGCCAATAGCCTTACTGCCCGACACAGTACTTCAATATGCAAGATTGTCATTATTTCCACACAGCCTGATGGGAAACGCGAGCAAGTGGTATCATAGCTTAACACCGAGTATCATCGGTACCTGGGACGACATGGCCACCAAGTTCTATGACAAATTCCTACCCCCGAGCTGAACTTTGGAGATGATTGCTGAAATTTATAATTTTAAGCAACCAGGATCGGAGAATATTTGTGAAACTTGGGACCGTTTCAAAGGTCTACTACTCACTTGTCCTCACCACGGTCTGACGAAGGAACAAGTATCACAATTGTTTTACAAGGGCTTGATCGGTCCGTGCAGAACAATGGTGTTATCTTCGTTAGGGGCTGACGTTCTGAAAAAGCCGGGAGCACAATTTCTGAACAGCATGGAGTCTCTCTGTGAGGAAATTAGAGACTGGGCCTCCGGTGGATCAAGGAGCGGTACTCCAGGATTATATCATGTTGGGGAGAGTGATAACAAATTCGACCAGCTCATGAGAAGCCATGAGCAACTCATGGAAAGCAACGCTCAGCAAGCAACAAAAGTGAGCACTCTACAGAAAGTGGTCGAACAGATGACTATGAATTCTTCCCTCAGCAAGCTAAGTCAATGATTTCCCGACCACCTACTACCCCTCCAGGCTATGCTCCTCAATCTCAAACGTCACCAACAATTTCTTGTACACAATGTTGCGGGCCTCATGATTACGATCAATGCCCCCAACTACAAGAAATGAAAGCAGCGGAGGAAGCAAACTACATCACCAACAATTCAGGATACAGACAACCATGACAACGTAACATGCAATCCAACCTTAGCTACTCAAACACCGGAAATATCCAAAACCCACATACCCTACAAACATCCCAAAATTACAGACCTCAGTCCAATTTCCAAGGAGGTCCAAGGCAATATCAACAACAGTCTTATGGCAATGAAGCTTCATCGAGCCGACCAGCTCCACCTCCTTCGAATCCTGAGTCTGATTTGTCTCAGATGCAGGAAATGTTTAAGGCGATGATGGGTAAATCCCGAGATACGCAAGAAGAGGTCGCAGCTCTGCGCAAAGACCAAACAGCCTTGCAGTCTCAGATTCAACAACTCCTAACTCAACAAAGACCTCCTGGCCGACTCCCCTCACAAACCAATCCAAATCCAAAGGAGTATGCAAAAGCAATCTACGTAGTGGACCAGCCCATCACATTAACTCAAAGGGAGCAACAACCCGAGAGTGAAATGGTCCCTGAAGTGGAGCAGCAGGCCGAGGAAGAGTACCTCGACACGAACCAAATGAAGCTCTATGCCAAATTAGTTGCGATAAACGAAATGATGGAAGGTCCACTAGATCTTACATCACAGCAACCTGAGAGCAAACTGGTTCATGTAGTGGACGATTTACCTGAGGATTTGAGTTACTCAATACCACCACCCCCGTTCGAAAATGAGCAAACGGTATCAAACCTTCTGCTTGAGCTTGAAGACAAGCCATCAGAGGACAACTTCTACCTCAACTTCATGGAGTCTCCTCCCTCTGAAGTCAATTACCGTTATTTTCCCTCCTTCTCTGTGCTATACCCAGACAGTGAGGATTGTTACATCCTCGAGAATGAAGAGGAGGAAATGCTCGCTCCCGCCAGAACATCCAAACAAAATACCAATATCACCTTCGAGGAACCACCTCCCTCTGAAGTTGAATTCAACCAAGGCTCTTCCTTTGAGCCTCTCAAGAAGACGAGGATTATTACATCCTCAAATTCGAAGAGGAAAAGCCATCCAACTTTGATCTTCATCTGGAGGATCACAACCTTCCCCTCTTGTGCAACAAAGAAGTAGGGTGGAAACTCGAAGTCAGCTCGCTGAGTGAGAAGGCCACCTTTCCATTTGATCCAGGGTCAGAACTTGAAGATACAAATTTCCCAGAAGTTCTCCCTAAACCACTCAACGCAGTTAAGGATGTCTTCATCCTTAAATTTGAAGAGAATGATACTCACACTAAGGATCATCCATTGGAAAATTTGGGCCCTTCGACAAAGAAAAATAATGCCCACCCCACCCACCCGTTGAAGCTCACTTCCACCTTCATTTTCGTTCCAGAGGAGGAAATTTACATCCTCGACTTTGAGCAAGCACCACCACTACCTTCTTGCACCCATACGGCTAAACAACAAAAGGAAATGTTTACATTCTCCAGTTTGAGGAAGCACTACCACCACCACCCGGATTTCAATACAATATTAATGGCAACAAACACCTCCTTCAAAACCAGGTTTTGTGGAGTTTGTCTTTTCCTACTATAATTGTTGCTGTAATTCTGTGTTTTGATCCAGGTGGTTCGGTCCTACGTATTGCCAATTTCCTGTTCCCGGTACTACCATTGAAATACCCCAAACCTTGATATGTGGTTTAAATATCAAATTATGGTAAGTAAAGGCTAAAAAGTGCCTTAGTAACATCAGTGAACAATTTAGACCATAGTAAATGCAATAAAGCATTAAGACACAGTTTGAGCAAAACATGCTCTAAGCTATGAGTGAACTTGGTTAGGACCCAAAGAGCCTACCAAGACTAAATAATATTCAATTATGATTTAATAAGGCTAAATAAGTCCTTAGGAGCTTTGGAAGACAAGAAACAAAACCAAACAAAACACAAATAAATACCTTAAAGTCAATATGAGCAAAAATGTGCTCTAAGCTTGGGATAAATGTGTATAAGACCTAATGGTCATACCTATACCTTATTTATATGTTAATGAACATATTAAATCCATTACTAAAGAAAACCAAGCTTGAAAACAAGTTAAAACACAAAATGTGCTTTAAGGAGTCTTAAAGCACGTTTTTGAAAAATTGTCTTGTAAATGAGTTTTGAATGGCTAAATGTCCATCATTACTCTTTAATTAACATGTGTACTATATAGTATCACATTTGGGTGCCATATTAGTGGGAAATCAAAATTTTCACTTCTATGTGCCTTAGTTTGTGAATAGTAACTTTTATAAGCTAGTTTGTAACATATGATGTTATAAGTAATTAAATGAGTCAATAAAGACTATACTACCCTTCTAACTAAATGGGGCCGTTTTTTGTAGTAGTGAGTCACCAAGTTGTAAAATAAATCAAATAAGTAAAGTAAAACTTTAAGTAAAGTACTATTTGCTTTATAAGTTACAAATATCTTCTTAAAGCAAACTTATCTCATTTCTCTCATTCCTTTCTCCATTTCACACGGCTCCACTCTCTTCTTCCTCTCTTCTTCTTGTTCTCTCTCGGTAATATACAATACCACCATGGAAGTCCATCTTTGACCACATGTAAAATCTAGCTCACTTAACCAAATCAAAAACAAACACACCATTCTCTTAGTTAAGCCAAGCTCTACAATCTTGTCTTTTCAAAACTTCAAAACCTCCATTTCGGTGCCAAGAGAAACCACCATGGGAGGAGCTTGAGCTCACCTTTTCACATATTCATGCTCTCCTTTGCTTCAAGGTAAGGAAACTCAAAGAAAATCCATGTTTCCTCCATGTTTTCATGTTGTCCGAAAATTCACCTCACAATGGTGTATTTATCTTGCTTGTTTTAGCTTCATTTGGAATCTTCCAAGGGCTAGGAGGAGTCCTCTCTTGATACTTATTCAAGTTCTCTTCCAATTCCAAGGTAAAACAATTACCTTCATGTGTTAAAACAATATGTGTAACTAGGGTTTACAATGAGGTGAAGCATAATGCTTGAATACTCATTCTATTGTTTGTATAATGTTTAATAGTTGAAAAGGGACCAAATGCCCTACCGGTTTTACAAGGAAACAAGAAAGAAATTTGTGAGGAAAAGAGGTAAACAAGCTATCTCAATGTAGTTTAAGTGCCTTAGGAAAATGAGCTTAATTTGCTTGATAAAATACCTAAGGAGCAAATGGTGAATGACCTAGTAAGTGTTCTCAGGAGACTAGTAAAAGAACATATGTATTGGTGTATGTATTTGCAGGTCAAAGGCATTATTTATGTGGGAAATTCAGTGTTTATGGTTTATGCAATTTAAGGGCCTAAGAGCCATGTTATTTAAGGGCCTAAGTGCCAAGCAATTTAAGTTATGCACTATATTGTGATGTAGTGCTAAATGTGTGAAGTTGGTGTATAAAAATGTGTTTGATGGATTTTAGGTGTTTTGAATGAAATAAGGTAAAAACCTAAGTGTTTGGATGTGAGTGTATACAAGAGAAGCTATGGCCAAATTTGGGAAATGTGTAAGAAGTTCTAAGTGTTTTAAGTGAGTTTTGGTGAACTAGGAAGTGTTAAAGGTGAATAAATGTTTACTTGAGAAGAAAACAAGTATTAAGGTGATTTAGAGTGATGCAAGGATTTAGGTGTTATCTTGGAAGTTCTAGGAATTCAATGTGTGTTTTGAGAGTGTATTGAAAAGTCTTGAAGAAGTTGTTTAAGGTTTGGGTGATGTTGATGAATAAGGAGAATGATGTTTGAGTAAGGTTTTGAGAAAAGAATTTAAGGAGTTGTGAAAGAGAAGATTTGGTTAGTAAGAGGAGATGCTTGGGAGATGATGTTACAATGGTGAGGAACATTTTGGTATAAGGTTATTAAGGAGGAAACACCTTGGTGTAGTGGTCATTATTGGTGAACTACCACTTAGAAATCTTCAGGAGAAAACATCCTAAGTGCTAGGAATTTTGTAAGAAACTTGTGAATGATAAGATGGTTTTGGTGAGTGATTTAAAGAGTTTAGCACATGGCTAAAGGTGTGTTTGAAGTGCCCAAATGAGGTTAGGGGGTACTAGGTTATATGGGGTGAAGTTTGGAGTTGAATGTGAAAAGGAAACAAAGGTCTGGGGCAGACCGAACTTGCGACCGGACTTGCAAGTTCGGTCGAGCCCAGTTTACCCTGCGAGAATTGGTTTCTGGAAAAGGCCGACCTTGGGGACCGGACTTGCAAGGTCGGTCGGGCTTGTATTTGTGGTACGGATTAAGTTTCTGGAACCGACCGAACATAGGACCGGACTTGGCAAGTTCGGTCGGCTAAATTTTCAAAGGGGAAGAAAGTCTCGGGAATAGACCGAACATGCGACCGAACTTACAAGGTCGGTCGGAGTAGAAAATTTTGACGGAAATGTGTTCTGGAATGGACCGAACTTGGACAAGTTCGGTCGGTAAGGTCGGTCGGACCAAAAATGTTGTTTAAGGTTATGAAGTGATATGTAATGATGGGATTGATAGGTAATGATGTTATAAGGTTGTTATGGACATGTTAGGTGAGGTTTAAATGGCAATTAGTGGGTGAAAAGTTGTATCAAAATGTAAAAGTAAAAACAAGTTAAAATGTAAAGTTATGTAACTAAGTTAACGGGGAAAGTTAAGCATAAGACATTAAATAATCAAGCAAACCCCGATGTTAATAAAAACACATGTGATGTTAACAGTTGTTCGAGAATCGCTCGAGGAACATAAGTGGACGTGGTAAGTGGACTCCGGTGACAGGTATGGTTTTCTTGCAACCTGTGTCCTACCGGATTACACCGGCTTGTATGCCAATGTGTTTTTCTGTATGTTTTGCCACATTGTAAGATAAAACATGTAATGAGTTTACAGTAATTCATATATGTGGCGTGTTCAACTCCGATACCATTTAACCTCGGCAGTGTTAACCTTAGTTACTGAGTCTAGGATCACATGAGAGTTCGGTATTCGGAGTAAACGACCCGAACCATGGGACGTACTAACCACGGCTATGCGTGTGTTAAATGTGTGATATGTGTATGTGAATGTAGGGATCTCCCTTGTGTGTCTAACACAGTTGTAATACTGTATGATGTGTATGTGATAGACTCCATAGTGGGGTTCTAACTATATCTAAAGTAAGTATGTACTAACAGTAGTGAGGAATCCGGTTTGGCCGGTCGCGCGTTGTTTGGGAGAGGGTATCCTTCCTAGCCTTACCCTTCTCTTTGTTATGGTTGTTTCCCTCACGGTTATGATCTCCCATTAGCTTACTCCAAAGCTTAGCTATTCTGACTTATGATCGGTTTAGGGGGAACATGTGTTTGTGTGGTGTGTTCGGGCCTCCAAACCCGAACCGCCTTAACTTAAGTTACTCGTCCAACTATTAGGACGGTAATGAGTGTTGTTGTTATTGTATAACGAGCTTATCATGAGACTGGCAACATTCTCTAGGCTCACCAGTGTATAAACAATGTTTGGGTTGGTTCCTAAAAGGACCACTCCCGTTATGTTATGTATTTTTGTTGTGATGCAATATCTATTGTGGTATTACGTTGTGCACGTGGAAACGTGCAAAGTGTTGTTAAGTGTTGTATGTAGTGTATGTTGTAGGTTGTATAATGTGGAGTGTGTGGATCATGGATATGATTCCCAGTTGTGATAAGAGGCGTTTAAGGATAACCCGATTTAAGGGTATGTGTCGTCTATTAAGGAAGTAGCTCCATTAGAGGAGGAACACTCTAGGGATGACGAACACCACGAGTGACTTATTAAGTAAGGATATAGTACCCTTTTGTTGATCCCGTTGAGGCAAATGCTATGTGATGTGTGTTCACTGTTATATGCATGATTTAAATATAATCAACCGCATGCTAAGACGACAAGTAGTTGTGCGTGGCCCGTAGCATGTGGGCTGCGGGATTACCATACCAGCAAAGGTGCTGAGCCCCTTGGGGGCCACCCTTTCTCTTCTTTTCCTATTTCAGGTACGAAGTGCTGGAAGCCGTTCGAGAGTAGGACGGGATAGTCATTGTACATGGGTATTCATTTAAGTGTATATATACGGTAGGAGTAGTAAGACCGATATTGTTGTCGGCATCAGTTTGTAATACTCGGTATAGTTGAAAGGTGTATGTTGTTGTAGTTGTTGTTATGGAAAGGGATAATATTGTGTAGATGCTCGGGAATTTAGCCCATCAGACCGGTACAATGTATGTGTATTAGCCTTGTTAGCCACGTGGGTGGCTAACGGCGTGTAACACCAACGAGTTAAGTAATGTGATGAGGTTGTTTTTCCGCTGCAGTTTATTATAAGTGTGTTAATGTTGGATGGGGTGTTACAACCATTGTCAACATTCATTTATGATCCGGGATAATAATAAAAAAAACGTCTAGCTAGAGACGTTAAACCCGGGCAGCTTGGTGGGAGGCAGCCCACTATGTATCTTTTGTCTTTCCTTTAATTTAATGTTCTTTTCTTTTTGTACTATATTTCCCTTTTATTTGCTATAATCAAATGCAGGCTTCACTTGAGTTCTTCTCGCTGTGTAGAATATTCTTTACAGGTTTAAATTCATGACATTCCACAGCAACACTCAAGTGTGGGGGAGCTCTACACACTCTACGAAATCTGGGGAGTACACTCTTTCCTTTACATTGCTTGCCCTATTAATTTTATTTCATCTACGCAATGAGGGCATTGCTTAAGCTTAAGTGGGGGGAAGAGCCTTTTCAGGTCATCTAAATGCTTAAAATTGTTAAGTCTCTCTGCTTATCTTCTGCTTACCTCGCATTTGTTCCAAAATTGAATTATGTACCCTGCTAATGTAGGTTGTTCTCTTTAAAAACAAATACTATTATGAATTGTGGGATAAAGGGTACAATTTTTTAAAAATTTTACATTTGATTACTTTTGAGGAGCATTTTTATATGCGGTGTGACCAAATAATCTGCAAATGGTTGGATTTTATTGCTCAGGGTTTCTTTCTGTCTTCTCTCTTAGGGATTGCTAAGAGGTGCTTCTCTATTTAAAAAAAAAAGAAGAAGAATAAAAAAATAAATAAATAAGGGACTTTCGAGACACCATTGGTAACCAACAAAAGAGATTTGAGTGTTCTTGAATACAAAGGCGTGATGCCTATATTATCTCATCTCTTATGCAAAAGTGAAACAAATGCATAAATCTATTTTTCCTTTTGTTTTCTTCTCAATACCCATTCTTGAGAGAAGTTGGCCATGGTAAAAGTTCTCAGAGTCACACAAAAGAACATTGAAGTACCTTAGATCATACCCCGAAACTCTATATTTTGTTTTTACCCTGAGCACACCTATGCCACCAGCAGATAATTTTTCACACTCCTCAATAAGTTTTAGAGATCATAAACTATTGACTTTTTCATCCTACCCTTCATAATATTATTTGTTAGTATTGAGCATTTCCTACTTGCTAGGGTACATGGTTTTACTTGAGGACAAGCAAAAAGATAAGTGTGGGGGTGTGATAAGTGTCAAAATGAGCATGTTTTATAGGTGTATTTCATGTTTAATATCAGCACTTTTCTTGCTCATTTCTCCCACTTCGGTTAGTTTTCCTCTAGTTTATATTTTATTGTTTATCTCACAAAATTAATGGTTTAACATGAGGAAAACCAAGCCGGAGTGAGAATAGACAAAGAGACGTACGCGTAGACACAACGGCTCAGAAAACGGAGTCCAAACGAAGAATCTAGAGCCGATCAAAGTTTGAAGGAAATAGGCCACGATCAATGGTTGCAACCGCCCAAGAAGTGGCGGTCCTCTCTGATGCAACCGCCAGGCGGCCCTCTCCACCACTACCGCCACTTATGAGGCGGTCTCCTCACATGCAACCGCCAGGCGGTCCTCTCCACCACTACCGCCACTTATGAGGCGGTCCTCTCCACCACCACATGCAACCGCCAGGCGGACACCACTACCACTACCGCCACTTATCAGGCGGTCCGCCAGGCGGACATCACCACCTCTACCGCCACTTATCAGGCGGTCTTCCACAGGCGGACAAGATAAAATCGCGCCCGAAACATAGCTTTCTTCCTCGCGCGACTCTGCAACTCGCCTTATCTATCTACCCCGCCGTCGCCTACCTTATTTCGCTCACGCGTATCCAGCTCCTGTCCCCTGCATTAAATGAAGCAATCAATGCTTCAATCAGTGAAAAATCAACAGAGGCAATCAACTGCAAGTCTTCTACGTAGTCTTCCTTTCTTCTATAATAACCATCCACTGCAACCTTGTACGAGTGCACGGAGAAAACCAGAAATCACTCACACTCACCTCATCTCATTCTGTTCCAGTAAATCACTCCCGTACTTCATTTCATACCCTTCAGTTCACAGTTCTTAATTCTCTATTTCACCTACTTCACTTATAATAACTTACGTACATGTTTCACTCTTCGACCTCTCCATTTCTCCATTCATTAATCACGTCTCCGTGCTGTTATTACGTCCAACCTCTGTCAGATTTATTACCAGTTAATATGTCTGGCTAAGGAGGATTTGCTCCGGGCAAGGTTTTTTATTATGGTTTGTTTAATTATGTAATCAATATTTTTACCGGTTTTAATAAATTCAGTTTGTTACGCTTAAAGGATTTCTCTCACCATTTTAATAAATTACATGAATTTATTAAAATGCTTTCCTAAGTTTTTTTGATCAGACCAGGTGATAAATAGACAGGTTATTTAAGCCGTAAATCTGGAGAAAACTTATTATGATTTAATAAGTTAGTATTTACAGATGCAATTATACTTCCTCGAATTTAACGTCCGTTTACATAGTTTTGCTCGAACCTTGATTAGACCGAGCATTTTCTGGTAAACGAGTTCTTAAGGGTCTATGACTTAGTCCTTAGGATAATAACAGGAATTTTGCCAAACTAATATATTAAACCGGTAGAGATAGCATAATTAATCAGATCATATAAAACCTGAACCCGGAGTTCCATTTAATTCATCTGCACTCAGTAATTTAATCTGCTCTTTTAATTCTCTAAAAACAAGTCAATTAACTTCCCCCCTTTGTGACAAGCTTAGGAACTACTTTAGCTCGCTATAAGTCCCACGGTTTGACCCCGGCCGCTTCTGTCTTCTACACTACTACGACCGGGTTTTAATTTGCAGCCCGACGGATATTTTGAGTATTAATTTCTTTTCTTTCTTTTAATAACTACATCTCTTCTAAATCACTCACGATAAATCCATTCTGCAAAATGGCGCCGTTGCCGGGGACTTGATTAATCTAGTCCCTAAGCCCCGGTTAATTCACCTGTTTTAATTACAATAATCTGTTAATCTACTAAAAAAAACTGTTAATCCATTTTGGACATATAACCTCGGACATCTGACTTGGACATCGGACATCTAACTTCTGATCTGACTTGGACATCTGACTACTAATTTGTTAATATTATTGTCATTTATTTCTGTCATTTCGTTCCATTGTCATTTCGTTCCATTGTATACTAACTACTAACTTTAAATTTCCAGTCATTTCGTTCCATTGTTATTTCGTTCCATTGTCATTTCGTTCCATTGTATACTAACTACTAACTTTAAATTTCTGTCTACTAATTCCTAACATTTTTATTATTCTAACGTATAACCAGTTCTTTTCTCTGTTTTGAGTGGTGTATGCCTTTCACCAGGTCACAGAGCCCTCCCAGAGAATATTAATCACACGGTTGGTTATATCCCAGAAATCGAGAGAACCTTTCTGCGCAATCTCAGGCAGAGACGAACTCAACAGAACATTACCAACACAGTGATAGATTCTGACCCGGAAACTAACATGGCAGCTACACCAGCAACGGTTCGAAATATCAACAGGCCGTCTACCAAGGACAACAGCCGCTATCATCCTCCTCACCTCAGCCCATCCGAATACGATGAGTGGCAGAAGCTGAAGCCATATCATCAGATTCGATGTGATGATGTGAAGGAGTTGGGATTTTTGATGGCACCAGTCCAGACGAAGCCCTGTTACATGTTACAAAATTCTTACAACATGCCAATAGCCTTACTGCAACCGACACAGTACTTCAATATGCAAGATTGTCATTATTTCCACACAGCCTGATGGGAAACGCGAGCAAGTGGTATCATAGCTTAACACCGACATATCATCGGTACCTGGGACGACATGGCCACCAAGTTCTATGACAAATTCCTACCCCCGAGCTGAACTTTGGAGATGATTGCTGAAATTTATAATTTTAAGCAACCAGGATCGGAGAATATTTGTGAAACTTGGGACCGTTTCAAAGGTCTACTACTCACTTGTCCTCACCACGGTCTGACGAAGGAACAAGTATCACAATTGTTTTACAAGGGCTTGATCGGTCCGTGCAGAACAATGGTGTTATCTTCGTTAGGGGCTGACGTTCTGAAAAAGCCGGAGCACAATTTCTGAACAGCATGGAGTCTCTCTGTGAGGAAATTAGAGACTGGGCCTCCGTGGATCAAGGAGCGGTACTCCAGGATTATATCATGTTGGGGAGAGTGATAACAAATTCCACTCATGAGAGCCATGAGCAACCAAACAACTCATGGAAAGCAACGCTCAGCAAGCAACAAAAGTGAGCACTCTACAGAAAGTGGTCGAACAGATGACTATGAATTCCTTCCCTCAGCAAGCTAAGTCAATGATTTCCCGACCACCTACTACCCCTCCAGCAGCTATGCCCTCAATCTCAAACGTCACCAACAATTTCTTGTACACAATGTTGCGGGCCTCATGATTACGATCAATGCCCCCAACTACAAGAAATGAAAGCAGCGGAGGAAGCAAACTACATCACCAACAATTCAGGATACAGACAACCATGACAACGTAACATGCAATCCAACCTTAGCTACTCAAACACCGGAAATATCCAAAACCCACATACCCTACAAACATCCCAAAATTACAGACCTCAGTCCAATTTCCAAGGAGGTCCAAGGCAATATCAACAACAGTCTTATGGCATGAAGCTTCATCGAGCCGACCAGCTCCACCTCCTTCGAATCCTGAGTCTGATTTGTCTCAGATGCAGGAATGTTTAAGGCGATGATGGGTAAATCCCGAGATACGCAAGAAAGGTCGCAGCTCTGCGCAAAGACCAAACAGCCTTGCAGTCTCAGATTCACAACTCCTAACTCAACACAGACCTCCTGGCCAACTCCCCTCACAAACCAATCCAAACCCAATAGAGTATGCAAAAGCAATTTACATAGTGGACCAACCCATCACATTAGCTCAAAGGGAGCAACAACCGAGAGTGAAATGGTCCCTGAATTGGAGCAGCAGGCCGAGGAAGAATACCTCGACATGAACCAAATGAAGCTCTATGCCAAATTAGTTGCGATAAACGAAATGATGGAAGGTCCACTAGACCTTACATCACAGCAACCGGAGAGCAAACTGGTTCATGTAGTGGATGATTTACCTGAGGATTTGAGTTACTCAATACCACCACCCCCGTTCGAAAATGAGCAAACCTGTATCAAACCTTCTGCTTGAGCTTGAAGACAAGCCATCAGAGGACAACTTCTACCTCAACTTCATGGAGTCTCCTCCCTCTGAAGTCATTACCGTTATTTTCCCTCCTTCTCTGTGCTATACCCAGACAATGAGGATTGTTACATCCTCAAGAATGAAGAGGAGGAAATGCTCGCTCCCGCCAGAACATCCAAACAATACCAATATCGCCTTCGAGGAACCACCTCCCTCTGAAGTTGAATTCAACAAGGCTCTTACTATGAGCCTCTCAAACAAGGCTCTTACTTTAAATTTTAGACTTCGGGGCGAAGTCCTTTTTTAAGGGGGGTAGATTGAAATACCCCAAATCTAAATAATATTATTAAATCATTATTTATTGGAATATAATCCAACATAAATCAGTTCACGTACGCATGCAACCATGCATGAAAACGTTACGTAAAAATAGTCGTTTCACCATAAACGCTAAAACGCCTTAGAAACATGTGATCAGCATGACCTTGTATGACCTTCTAAAACTCAAACCAAATGGTCATACACTCATTATATGAATATATAAATATATTCCCTAAGCTATATTCAGTCAAATACGCAAAACGCTCGGAGTGCTCACGCGCGCCCCTTAAGCAAGAAAAGCTCGGAGAGTGGGAGTGCCGAGGTGGCACAAACTCCTATAAAATTAATTCCTAGAGTTCCTAATATCATTATTTACCATTCTAAAGATAACCCACGAAGTGGTTCATCAAAATTCAACAAAAACCACAGGAGGATTTCTTAACGCTCCTTTTTGCCCGGGTGTGTCCCGATGGCCCGTAATTTTGTCATGGGTTGATGTAACCCCACATCACTCAATGTAACATCTTAGTATATTTTTTCACTATAATAAGTGTTTACAAACACTTGGAACTCATAAGAACAATTGGTTTCCCAAAATTTCCTTAGAGCACAAAACACACCTTCGGGTGTCACGAAAATGCGTTTTACGCAATTACCTTGTAGTTTTTTGACATGCCACGAATTGGTAATCTTAAAAAGGGTTAAAATGACCTTCTAAATCAGTTGGTGTGACTAGTCAACAAGGTGCTCTATAGGGGCCGATTTTAAGGGCAAAAACTAGTATAAAATTTGCCTTAAAAGTTTATAAAAGGCTTTAAAACATAATGACTCATCATCCCATGTGCTATAATACTACTTATGGCAAAGAAATGTGTGACTCATTTGACCAGAGAGCTGTCGAAATTATGCTAGAGAACATGGCCAAGTTGGCTAGACAAAAACAAATGCTAAAAGCAAAAAGTAGATTCCTTTTCTTTTTGCCTTTTGATTTCTTAAGCAAGTAACCTTCCTTGCTTGTTTCTTAGCTCTTCTCCACCGGTTTTTGAGCTCCATTCAAGCCTCCAATTCGTGCACCTACATGAAGAAGAAGACAAGTCAATTGACATTGAAAAATGAAAGGAATAAACTCACCTTTTCTCACCTTGTCTTCTAGCCAAAATAATTGCCTTGCCAACTCTTGCTTAGTCACTCCACATGGCCGGTTTTTAGGCTGGAAAATAGATCATTTATTGAGCCAATCAACCATGAATTAAACTAAGGAAAAGAATTGTCAAATGACATTAAAAATTTGACAAAACAAAATCAATTTCCAAATGCCTTCTTTCATTTACGTGAGTGAGCTTCACTTTCTTCCTTGCCCTCTTCTTGCACGGTTTGGTAAGCTCCCTCCTCTCTCTTCTAGCTTCATCTTCTTCCTTTGAAGCTCTTAAGTCCATTAATGGAGTTTTAACTTCTATCTTCATCTTAAGGTAATTTCCTAGCATTTCTTGGCAAGTCTTGAAGCAAAACTCTTCCTAGCATATCAAGGTGGGTTCGGCCACATTTAGTTCTCCAAGGGGATTGTCCAAACCAACATTAAACCAAGGAGCATCTCAAGGTTATCTTAAGGTAGGTTTTAAAGCTTGAAAATCCTTAAAACACATTTTTGTGTGTAACCAAGTTCTACCTCTTCTAAGTCTCTTTTCTTCTTCATTTTGATGAAGGAAAACTTGCTCTTCATCTACCTTTGGTGAGCCGAAATTATAAGAAAAAAGTCTAAGGTAAAGTATTGAAAAACTACTTACAAATCTACTTAAGATCTTTGTTGAAGATCTAACTCCTAAACACCTTCACCTCTTGCATAAAACCGAAGAGGAGCATCAAGTTTACCTAGGAGAAAGCTTGGAGATTCAAGAAGAAGTTCAAGCACTTAACCACCTTTGTTAAGAAGTAAGTTCACTAAGTAAACCCTTATATTATAAGCTTTGTTAAGCTTCTAAAAATTGTACAAAAATTATGTACACCTCTTAGGTTAAATAATACCGAAGCTATATGGTTTTATATGCCAAAATATAACCTATAACATATAAGAAAATATTTACCTTAAGACACATTTTTGTGTCACAAATTTTAGTTATGTTATATATCATTTTATGCCGAATTATCAAGGGCAAAAGTTCTTTATTTTGAGCTTAGAATTTATATAAGACATTACAATAATTTATACATGAGTTATATAACTCCTATGAATTTAGTTATAATTATCTAGACATATAAATCCACTTTTATATACTATATGGTCACCAAATAAATATGGCCGAATGGTTTATGTGTTAAATGGATTTTAATGAGCTACTTAGGTATATAAATTTATATCATAAAGTTTGGTGAGTTAAGAATATTCTATTAGTGTCTAAATGACTAATTAATTAAGTTATGTGGGTTAAATGTAATTTTTACAAAGTTTAGTGTACTTATATTAAAAACCGAGAGCTAAAGGGCTGTTTGGTGTAATTATAATATAATATAAGGTTAGGAATTAAGTTTAAGAATTTTAGATAATTTAAACAAGCTTTGAAATAACTTTTTATAAAGTTTTGGGCTATTATGTAATTTATAAAAGTTGTTATGAAAGTTTAGAATTTATTAGTGGGCGAATTCATAATTAAGAGAATTATTAGGTTCACTTTCGAATTTTTAAGGAATTAAATATTTAGACTATAGTTTATAAATTATTAGAAAGTTTTGGGGTGGAAATGTAATTAATGGAAAGTTCTAGGCTAAAGCCGAATTAGTTTGGGTTAGTTTGGTAATTTAAGAATTTAGATATAAATATTTAGCATTTATGGGGAATTAAAATTAAAACTATAGTTATAAGACATTATGTAAGATTATGAGATTTTGTGGTTAATTGCAATTATAAGAAGTATACATATTTATGCCGAGATTTTGAGGGGCTAAGATGTAATTTTCGAAAATATAATATTTATAAGTTATGTCCAAAATATTAGTGGTAGTTTTTGTAATTTAATTAAATAAGGAATTAAAACCATGTTATATAAAGAGATTAGAATTTAAATGTAAAGTTTATGAATTAGTATGGTTGTTTTGTAAATAACTGAAATATATCTAAGAATTTAGATTTAAATAAATATAGGTCCTATATGGATATTTGGAGGATTTAGAAGAAAGAATTTTGATTAAAGGAATTATGGAGTTAAACTATGGCTTACAAGGTTATAAGGAATTAAAAGATAAACTATAAATATTATTTATGGAAAAGGAGAATGATAAAACTATAAGAATTTTATGTCTATGTATGACATATAAATATAGTTAAGAAATTATAAGTTGTTATGTCACCTAGACAAATAAAATAAACAACAAATGCAATGAACACATATATGTGCATTAAAGGATGTATAAATAAATCAAAAGGAATAACAAATAAGTTATACATTAAATCATGAGGTAATTAAAAGAAATAAACCTCACATGAAATAACAAATACGAGATTTGTTAAATGATCCAATAGAATTATTATATAAGGGTAACATAAATTAACCCTCTCAGTCAATCCTATTCTAGGACTCTGTTGTTTGACCAGACGTTGACCGGGAATTAAACGAGTACAGTCTACGGTGAACGGTATGGGATTCTTGCAACCTGTTTTCTAACGGATTACACCGGCTTGTGTGCTATCTGTTGTTTGAAATAACGACCAAGATAATTAATGTAAACTGTTGTTTTACTCTTGCACACTGTGGTATTATTTTATGTGCGTGAATGTTGCTGACTACATCGTGTATGTCCCACGCATACAAACACTACTATACCAGTGGATTAAATACCTGCGTTTCAGTATACCGAGGACTTGTACTCAAGTCTCTCACTAACTTCAGTTTATAACAAACGTCATTATCCTAAACGTGATAATTGACAATACACATTGTGTTCTTGTTTAACGTCTTTATATGACACTTAACAACTCTATACTACGAGAATGAGGAGCCCAGTTGGATCTGGCCATGCATGCTACAGGAGTTGTACCTGTCTCAGGTCGTCTCCTATCTACGTCGCGACGGAACATTCAGTTGGGAGGAAGACTTTATTCCTTCCGGGATTCAAATGCCCTTCAGTTCGAGGAAGACTTTATTCCCTAGTGGGTTCTTATTTCCCACGCCATTCAGTTCAGGGTTTAACTACGTTATCTCCTGGGGTTTTTATACCCAACCTTTCTTTATAACGAGGTCACTATACCTCCACTATTTCAGATATTCAGTTATAACGTCAGTCCCATTGTGTGGACCGACTATCAGTAAAGAATTTCAGTTCAGCTAACTCGACCTTCTGTGTCTTGTTCTATGTGACATTATTGTCCTTGTATGGATACTTGTTATTATCAGACTATGCTTGTTTACAGCTTTATAAAAATGAACTGCATGTGTTCGACAAAGTAGTTGGTGTGGCCCGGTAGACGATGGGCTGCACGTTTTCCATACCAGCATTGTTTGCTGAGCCCCTTTGGGGGCACCCCCATTTTTCAGGTACCTGAAGTTGAGGAAATCACCACACTGAGTGTAGGTGGGGTAGACCAAGCTTTGGGAGTCTACTATTAGTTAATTGTTTTATTTCAGTATTGTACTTTTGAGTTTGATTCCTAGTATCTCGGGTTGTATCTGTATTCCAGACCGTGACATTTGAGGATTGTATTTGGACTTAGCCTTGTTGGTCACAAGGGTGGCCAACGGCATTGTAATACCGCCCGGTTGTTGTATTTATTTCCGCTGCAGTTGTATTTTATTTGGGAGTGATCGCCGTTCAGTTTATTGGATTTCGGGTTGGGGTATTACAAAAATGGTATCAGAGCGTAGTTACGCTCTGGATACAAGGATACACCGAGATTAGGATATCTAAGACTTAGGTTAAGGGTTGAGAGATAGTATTGAAAGAGTTTAAGTTAGTTTTACTTAGACCACTATCCAAGACCAGGATTTTGACCACAGTGCCTAATATACCTCAACATCCTGCAGATGTCGGGAAGAGGAGGACGACGTGGACAGGCTGATGAGGAGCCAAACGTCAGGCTGGCAGACATTGCCACCTTAATCGCTCAGGCATTCGCACAGGCGGGGGTTGGACAGCACAGCAGCAGCTACCTCCACCACCACCACCCAGAGAGAGAGATTGGGTGAAGAGTTTGGCTGATCTGAGGCCAACTGCATTCAAGGGGCAGACTGACCCTGCTCACTTGGAGACCTACATCATGGAGATGGAGACAGCGTTCGAGACGCTTGCAGTCCCAGCTAGGGAAAAGTAAGACTTGCTGCCTTTTATCTGAAGGATGCAGCTAGAGATTGGTGGAACATGGTGAAAGCCGACCACCTGGATGACCCAGCTTTTACTTGGGGACATTACACTGCATTACTTAGGGGCAAATACTACCCGGCCCACACCAGGATGGTGAAGACTCGGGAGTTTGACGCCTTGGAGCAGACGGGGAAGATGTCAGTGGATGAGTACTATGCGAAGTTCACTTCGCTACTCAGACTATTACCCGGCATAGGATACTCGGACCAGGTGTTGGTCGACCGATTCTACGGGGGACTGAGCCCTCGACTTCAGTTTGGGATGGGACCAATCATCCCCACCAGTTTGCAGGTAAAACAGGAAGGACATAAATCAGTTGGAAATCTTATTACATACTATACCCCATCATGGGAGATTTGGAGATTAATATCTTGAGATTTCAGGAATGCTACCATGCTGCTTCCGTAGTGGAGATCACTTGTAAGAGAAGGGATGCTTTGAGCTCCCAAAAGAGGAAGGACGGACCTGGTGGCGAAGATGCCAAGCAGGGGAACTCCAACAAAAGAAACAAACCCTATCAGAAAGGACAGGGGTCCTATCAGGGAAAGGGAACCAAACTACTGGGAACCCCCAGTCAGGAACCTACGGAGTGGCAACTTCACAGAAAACCTACCCACCTAAGGGTAGGCACTCTAATCAAACAGTTAATTTTGAGACTTTTGTGATTACTTCAGCACCGTTAGAATGAATAATTGACCTTGATTGTATTAGGTTCTGGATCTGGCTCAAACACGGGCCAGAAGTATATCCGCCGTTTCAACTGTAAACAGTGCGGGAAGGATCACCCCGGCGTGGACTGCCAGGGGAGAAAGTCATGTGCCGCTACTGTCAGATACTCGGGCATCGTGCCTTCGAGTGTATCCGAAACCCGGAGAGCAGGAACTACCGTCCGGGAGCAAAGCCAAGCCCAGGCCAAAAGAATGGAGCTAGCGATACTCGCCCTCCACCAACAAACCAACTCAGGGGTACAAGGGCAAAGGCCCAGCATCGGGACCCGCCCTGCATGTCATGGACCGCTCAGATGAGGCTGGTCCTTCTACTAACCCAGGTATTTCTAAACCGTGTGAACCTATTATCGAGCAATGGATGATGTGAATGAGTGCTTGCATGCCTTGATTGCCTAATTGAGTAGGAAAGAATTAGTAAGACTCACTAGTAAAAATTTAAACCACGTAGGAAGCTATAAGATATGCTTTCCTATCCCCTCACCGCCCTCCCTGGAGGAAAACATTATCAAGGTACAAGAACCAGGGAACGAACAATGTAAGGTTATCCAACCAGGTTTGATATTACTCAAAGGATACCTAACACCGGAGACACAAATTGCAATCATCAGAAATGTCAAGAATTGGGAGCAGGACCAGGGGGTTCTACACTCCAGAATTTCCAGGAGGATCAAAAATGAAGCTGAAAATGATGTGCTTAGGAAAAGATTGGAATCCTTATACAAAAACCTACCAAGATACAAGAAATGGAGATGGAGCACAAGTACCAAAAAATCCCAGAAGAATTTTTACCAATTGTGGAACAAGCAGTTAATACAGCTCAACAGCTAGAAGAAGATCCAGTTCCCAATCTAAGGGCTGATCTATGTATCATCAACTTCTATGAAGAAGGAGGCCGTTTAGGACTACACCAGGACAATGATGAAACAAAAGGGTCCCTTGAACAGGGAATACCAGTATTATCTTTGTCAATTGGAGATGACGCAGAGTTCTTTATGGCGAGCAGCGTGTGGACCTTGCCAAGAAAATCATATTGAGTTCAGGAGATGTTTTAATAATGGGTGGAAAGTCAAGGTTGCTATACCATGGAATTAAAAGGATTAAGCTAAACACAGCACCTTCGACAGTGATAAACACCACTCACATGAGACCAGGAAGATTAAGTTTGACTTTTAGAAAGTATTAGTGTTGTAATTGTTTTGGACTTCAGAAAGGAGATCATCTCATCAGTGAAGCATTATTGTTATGAAAGTGAATGTCTTTAGACCCCATCATATATCAAAGTACTTACTCAGATTCTGTTATTAGGTTGTGCTAAGGAGACGGAAGGTGCCTTAAGTATACTTACTGAGGAGGAGGCCAGCAAGGGCGGCTCGATTCTCACTGGTACCTTTCCGGTTAATGGAGTGGATGCATTAGTACTGTTCGACTCCGGAGCCTCACATACTTTCGTTTCGCCTACGCTTGCGGGGAAGTTGGGGCTAGACGCAGTAGAGTTACCTGATTTTAAGGTGGCACTCCCGTCTAAGGAGAAGATCAGTTGCACTCGTCTTTATAGAGGAGCCACTATCAGTATTAAGGAGGAGGAATTTCCTATTGACCTTATTGAGTTCAGAGGTCTAGGATTCGATGTTATAGCCGGGATGGACTGGCTGGGGCGGCACAGAGGCCGCATTCTTTGTGCAGAGCGCAGACTGTTGCTTAAGAGCCCATCAGGAGTGACAGTATCTTACCGTCAGAGCCCTAGGGCACCATCGATAAAAGTTATATCTGCTATGTCCATGTACAAGCACGTCAGGAAGCAGAAGGAGGTATATCTGTTATGTTCAGAATGTAGAGCATGACCCTGATTTTGATCCAGCTATGCCAGTGGTGTCGGAATTTCCAGATATTTTTCCAAAGGAACTTCCAGGCTTACCGCCATCCAGAGAGGTAGAGTTCTCCATCGAATTACTACCAGGTACCGGTCCCATAGCTAAGGCACCGTACCGTATGGCACCAGCAGAGATGGCTGAGCTAAAGGAGCAGCTGAAAGATTTATTGGACAAGGGATACATACGACCTAGCGTATCTCCTTGGGGAGCACCAGTCCTATTTGTGAAGAAGAAGGATGGAAGCCTTCGTTTATGTATTGATTACAGAGAGCTTAATGCAGTATCAGTGAAAAATAAATATCCACTACCACGGATTGATGATTTGTTTGATCAGTTGAGAGGAGCAAAAGTGTTTTCGAAGATCGATTTGAGATCAGGCTACCATCAGATACCCATCAGGGAGCAAGACATAGAAAAGACAGCCTTCAGAACACGGTATGGCCACTATGAGTTTACGGTTATGCCTTTTGGCTTGTCAAATGCACCTGCAGTCTTCATGGATTTGATGAACAGATTATTCAGAGAGCAGTTGGATAAGACCGTGGTTGTATTCATCGATGACATCCTCATCTATTCAAAGTCTAAGGAAGAGCACGAGAGTCACCTCCGACATGTACTTGAGATCCTAAGGGAGAACCAGCTTTATGCTAAGTTCTCCAAATGTGAGTTTTGGTTGGACAGAGTTTCCTTTTAGGACATGTTATCTCTGATGCTGGGATCGCAGTGGATCCAGCAAAGATAGAAGCAGTTCGCACTTGGCCTAGGCCAAAGACCGTTACGGACATCAGGAGTTTCCTTGGTTTAGCAGGATACTACAGAAGGTTTGTCAGAGACTTCTCCAAAATAGCCAAACCTATGACCAGCTTAATGAAGAAGGACGCACCCTTCACATGGACTACTGAATGTGAGACCTCATTCGAGCTTTTGAAGAATGCTTTGACATCAGCACCAGTTTTGACTATACCTGAAGGCACAGAGGGTTATGAAGTTTACTGTGATGCATCAGGCAGAGGATTAGGGTGTGTACTCATGCAGAATGGGAAGGTAGTCGCCTACGCTTCCCGACAGTTGAAGAAACATGAGGAAAATTATCCCACACATGACTTGGAGCTTGGAGCTATTGTTTTTGCCTTGAAGATCTGGCGCCACTACCTGTATGGTGTCCAGATGACCGTATATTCGGATCACAAGAGTTTGAAGTATGTATTCACCCAGAAGGAGTTAAACATGAGACAAAGAAGATGGGTTGAATTTCTTAAGGACTATGACATTGATTTGCAGTACAAGGAAGGAAAGCTAATGTAGTAGCAGACGCATTGAGTCGACGAGCACATTCCTTAAATGCCATTGTGGCTAGCTCGAGTCTTATGGACGACATACGTAGAGCACAGCAGAAGATCAGCGAATGATGGAGATCAGTCAGAAGTTGACTGACGGTACATTTGAGGGTGGTAAGTATGAGTTTCAGCTACATGATGATGGACTCATCAGATTGAAGGGCAGATTGTGTATTCCCAGAGACAGCACAGATATAAAGGAGCATATTCTTCGAGAGTCCCACACTTCTACCACATCTGTCCATCCAGGAGCTTCTAAGATGTACAAGATCTAAAGAGGTATTTCTGGTGGAGTGGTATGAAGGGCGACGTGACAGAGTATGTGATTCGATGTCTCACTTGTCAGAAAGTGAAATTCGAACATAGACGACCTGGAGGTATGGTACAGTCTATGCCAGTTCCAGAGTGGAAGTTTTATGATATCTCCATGGACTTCGTGGTGGGACTACCACCTACGAGAGGAGGCCTAAACATGATTTGGGTTGTTGTTGACCGACTGACTAAGTTGCTAGGTTTATTCCGATGAAGGATACTTGGAAAGTGCCAAAGTTAGCAGAGCTATTTGAGAAAGAGATTATCAGACATCATGGAGTTCCAAAGACTATTGTTTCAGATCGAGATACTAGATTTCTCTCACGATACTGGCGAGCTACTCGCGAGGCACTTGGCACTGAGTTGAAGCTTAGCACAGCATTTCATCCTCACAGATGGTCAGTCAGAGAGGACTATTCAGACCTTAGAGGACATGCTACGAGCATGTGCCTTGGATTTTCAGGGCAGCTGGATAGATAGATTACATCTCATCGAGTTTGCTTACAATAACAGCTATCACGCCTCTATACAGATGTCACCTTTTCAGGCTTTATATGGCAGACCATGCCGCACACCTTTGTGCTGGGACGAGTCTAGTGAGACCGTCATCATTGGGCCTGAGTACTTGGAGCAAGTCCAGGCAGAAGTTCAGCAGATCAGAAACAATATGAAAGCAGCACAGGACAGACAGAAATCATATGCTGATGAGAGGCGACGAGACCTTGAGTTCGCAGTTGGCGACCAGGTATTTCTACGAGTTTCACCCATGAAGGGTGTATTCAGATTTGGTCAGAAGGGCAAGCTAAGCCCGAAATTTGTAGGACCCTACGCTATCATAGAGCGGGTGGGCCTAGTGGCATATCGACTTGATTTGCCAGCCGAGTTGGGCAAAGTACACAATGTTTTTCACGTGTCTCAGCTTAAGAAATACATGCCTCATCCTTCTCATGTTCTACAACCAGAGACACTCTCTTTAGAACCAACAATGCGGTATGTGGAAACACCGCAAAGAATCTTAGATAGGAAGACACGAGAGACTCGAAACAAGTCTGTGAGCCTCGTGAAGGTTCTTTGGTCGAACCACGATGTGGAAGAGGCCACATGGGAACTCGAAGCTGATATGCGAGCGAAGTTTCCTCATTATTTACCGACTAGGCACTTTAGTCTAGGGTACGGGGGCGTACCCCTTCTTTTTGGGGGGTAGAGCCTTTTTCATTTTTGAGTTTAGTGTGCACTTTGTTGCAATTTGTTGCTTTTTGTGCATTTCAGTTGTTGCACTTTTGTGCATTTCAGTTGTTGCACTTTTGTGCATTTCAGTTGTTGCACTTTTGTGCATTTCAGTTGTTGCACTTTTGTGCATTTCAGTGACACCTTGTCTTGTATGTGTTCTTGTGTAACACTGTGTTTGAATGTACCTTGTACTTCTACTTGATTGTGTGTACTTCATTACACTACAATGGAAATATTATATGCACTACGTTGCACCATTTGAAATGAAAAGTGATTGTGTTCACTACCTTGCTTTACACTGCAAGTATATGTTATGACATTCCAAGTATTTCTGTTGTACTTGATATACACTATGAACTTAGGGATATAGAGACTTGGGACTTGATCCCTAAAAATTAGATTGAGTTGTGGATACTTAGTGGAACTTGATTCCCCACAACCTTATACTTTAAATATGAGACTTCGGGGCGAAGTCCTTTTTAAGGGGGGTAGATTGAAATACCCCAAATCTAAATAATATTATTAAATCATTATTTATTGGAATATAATCCAAACATAAATCAGTTCACGTACGCATGCAAACCCATGCATGAAAACGTTACGTAAAAATAGTCGTTTCACCATAAACGCTAAAACGCCTTAGAACATGTGATCAAGCATGACCTTGTATGACCTTCTAAACTCAAACCAAATGGTCATACACTCATTATATGAATATATAAATATATTCCCTAAGCTATATTCAGTCAAATACGCAAAACGCTCGGGAGTGCTCACGCGCGCCCCTTAAAGCAAGAAAAGCTCGGAGGAGTGCCGAGGTGGCACGAACTCCTATAAAATTAATTCCTAGAGTTCCTATATCATTATTTACCATTCTAAAGATAACCCACGAAGTGGTTCATCAAAATTCAACAAAAACCACAGGAGGATTTCTTAACGCTCCTTTTTGCCCGGGAGTGTCCCGATGGCCCGTAAATTATGTCACGGGTTGATATAACCCCATATCACTCAATGTAACATCTTAGTATATGTTTATTTACTATAATAAGTGTTTACAAACACTTGGAACTCATAAGAACAATTGGTTTCCCAAAATTTCCTTAGAGCACAAAAACACACCTTCGGGTGTCACGAAAATGCGTTTTACGCAATTACCTTGTAGTTTTTGACATGCCACGAATTGGTAATCTTAAAAAGGGTTAAAATGACCTTCTAAATCAGTTGGTGTGACTAGTCAACAAGGTGCTCTATAGGGGCCGATTTTAAGGGCAAAAACTAGTATAAAATTTGCCTTAAAAGTTTATAAAAGGCTTTAAAACATAATGACTCATCATCCCATGTGCTATAATACTTAATGGCAAAGAAATGTGTGACTCATTTGACCAGAGAGCTGTCGAAATTATGCTAGAGAACATGGCCAAGTTGGCTAGACAAAAACAAATGCTAAAAGCAAAAAGTAGATTCCTTTTCTTTTTGCCTTTTGATTTCTTAAGCAAGTAACCTTCCTTGCTTGTTTTCTTAGCTCTTCTCCACCGGTTTTTGAGCTCCATTCAAGC